>VXAA01003233.1:421194-456319 GCA_013399115.1 Anseranas semipalmata
GGGGGGGCGGGGTTCAACATCCAGGATATGTGCAGGATGTAACAGATATAATTCTTAGTTTTAATAATAATGCTTCAAATTTCATTTAGCAACATGAAAATATTTTAAATAATTGTGATTTGACATAAGCCCTTTTAAATAATATTGCTGTTCACATATGTGGATATGCTGTGCTCTTTACTTACAGGGCATTAAGTAGAAATAAATTTAAAAACAGCTCAAAGCAGGAAGTCTTTTTTTGGAAAAAAAATACACGAACTGTGCTAAACATTAACTTGGTAAAACTTCAGCTTAACTTTGTCAAGGAGGATACTTGTCTCTGATATCTCGTGTGGAAGGATTTTCACTGTCTGATGAGTATCTTTCCCTTTAATTTTGAAGTAGCTTGCTTTCTGTAATAAAAGCAGTCGAAATACCCTACTCCAGAGTTTCAGTTGTGTTTCCAGCAATCTGTTGAATACTAAAATTGATGTTGAAAACGTAGGCTCCTGTTGCCTCGCTTCTGTTCTTTATAAATACTGATTATATTACTCTTTGCCATTAAAAAAAAAAACTCTTTTAGTAGTATGATTAAGAATATAAGACTTCAACAAGTAACTGCAAAGAAGGCTGGTCGGCTCGTACAAGTTCTCTGCTGAACCCCCCTTCTGCCGAGGACACACATCCCACCTCGTGTCCTCTCGTTCTTTTCCAGCCTGTATGAAGCACAGCCTGGCACTGCTGCTCACCAGGGAGGTTACTCTTTCCAACCTAGGCTGAAAGGGAACATGAAGCTTTTACCAAAGCAATTGAAAAACCGTCTGAATTCACACCACAGTACACAGTGCACATTTTATTTGCACAACTGAGCTAATTAGAAACAGATTTTCCTTTTGCCTTTCACTTCCAGAATCCTGCATGTGTCGGTCTCTCCCCTGCCCAAGGCCCGAGGAGTCGGCACATCCCAGATCTGGAAACAGGAACAGCGTTTTGGTAACGGTAATGCCCAGGTCCTTAACTTCAGAATTAGCTTTTTCCACACATACAAGACAGCCCAGCATTTTGCTGGTATATGCTATCAGAGGATTTAAAGAGAGCGAGGTGATTTTTTTCCTCCTTTTGGTGACAGAAAGCAGCACAGCCATGCTGCTGGTTTTATTAACGTCTTTTTCTGTACACCAATGCTGTGTTTTGGAAGCTACCAATGCCATCCCACTAAATGGAGAAACAACAACAACCAGCACCACCACTGAACAGATAAAAGCACCAGATTTTAGATGAATGTATGCAGCAATACATTCTACAATGGGATTTAATCCAGAAACTAAGTTAACAGGATACATTTGGATTTAGAATAGCTTTTCTGAACAAGAATAGTCACAAAACATGTACATTCCTAAATTCTTCACTACCTGATCACCTTTCTCAAACAGCTGCGCAGCGCAAACAGCCATTAACACTCTGGTTTATTACGTGCAATGCTCTGTGGCTAGCTCTCTGCCGAAGCTGCCCTGGCTGGCACCTTCGGTGGTAAGACCGTGTCAGCATTTCCACTGTAAATTGAGGGCCTTATAAACTCAGCTTTGAAGAGATCACTGTGTACTGAAACTCAGCACAAAATTTTTCCACGTAGGAGCAAATAGTTTATTACTGCTATAAAAAAAAAAAAAAGTGATGTTATTTCCAACTCCTTTGTTCAAGGTTTTATTCTGGTTTCTTTACAGAGAAATACCAAGATACAGCTTCCAGCAAGAAAAAGAAAAACGCCCAACAACAAAGGCTAATAAAATCAGAATCATGTACCAGGGAACTCTGGGGATGGGTAGGGATAGGGTAAAGACAGCACTGCCAATTCTCGATTCTTTGAAAACTTCACTAAAAGAGATATAAGATATCTAGATATCTATATATGAAGAAAACCATGCTTGAAGCAGATTTCAAATAACTAAATGGCTAGGATATTTGTAACCCCGAGGGAGAGTACTTTACCTCCACCTGCAGATGTGAACGAAATCCTCACCCGCACAGGACTGAGGCATTCCAGACAGCCCTCTGCGCTCCTCGTATATAGCAAGTGCAGACACAAACTTCCTAGCACTATTCATTTGAGATATTTTAAACGTCTAGCTAAGGGCAGCATGAATTTTGTTCTGGAGATGCATACTGGAGTCCAGATAGTAATCCCTGACACAGGTCTCCAGACCTGGACAAGTGCGATATAAAAGATGGAACTGCTGCGTGCAGCACTAGCTCTGTGCAGCACTGAAGGCAGAGCAGCCTCCCAAAGGTGCAGAACACTTCGCACGCCGCTTGTCTGCCGATGTCTGCACGCAGGCGAGTTGTACGGATTCAGCCACCCATACAGAGACTGGGAAAGAAATACTTACTGCTGATACAGCTTTCGCCTTTCTGTTTTAGAAAAACCTCCAAGTCCTCAATATGCAACTAGTATAACGAAGAATACCAGGTAAGCCGTTAACAATTTGTCTTTTCTTGTTCTGTACCCTGTAACACCGCAGCGCGCTCAGCAATGGCTGCAGAAGCAGAAGGCACGGGGCAGTCCTGTGCAGCCCCCTGCCTGCGGCGTGCCCCCCACCCTCGGCGTGCCCCCCACCGCTTGCGCGGGCAGAAGCAACCCGACGCCGGGTGCGCTCGCTCCTCGCGCTAGGTCGCCGGGGATTACAGCACTGGCTCCAACGTACTTCGCCACCAGGCAAAAACAGGATAGGCAGATGAACAGTTATAAATACGTTCTTAGGAACAGGATTTGTCCCATTTTCACCCATTTATTCTTTAGATTTCTTGGACAGACTGTGTTCAGAGATTATAGGAGAAGCAACTAAACTTCTTTTCCAAACCAAAAGCACCACTGCCCCCTGTACCTACCCAGGTCCTGAAAAAGGATCAGAGCGGGGGCTGCAGACGACAAGCATTCTGTTGTGCCGAACACTGCGTCAAGGACAGGCTGGTGAATGACCGCGGGAATTGGCAAGAAGTGCAACGCTAAAAGGGAAATTAGGATTTCCCTCTCTCTCAGTGGACTGGATTAGCCAGCCTGAAACAAAACCTCGCGCAATGGTTACTTGGATTGAGGGTGGGGGAGTGGGAGGGTGGAAATCCCTTTTTCATTTTATTTTATCTTTAAATGTCTCCACCAGTTTTTCACGTGAGGATCAGCAATGTATAATCCATTTATTGTCTCAATACCATCTCAGGAAAGAGACTTTCAGACTTTACCATAGTTTACACCAAAACATTGAAGAATTTGTTTCGTTAGACCAAATGGATCAGTTTACGTATGAAAGAAAAAAAATTCAATCCAGAAGCGAATCTCACACTAACCAAAATGTGTCACAGCTTGCACATCACGCTGGCAAAATACAGAGCATTTACTCCTCCTCTACTCTTCTTCATTACTATAAGTGGCACTTGCCTTACTGAAGGTTTAGCACTGTGCAAGGACAGACAAGCACTGCTTGTTCGAGTCGTTAGAGCCCTGCCAGGTGACAGGACGGAATTGCCAGTTAAGAAATTACTCTTTGACAACACAACTGGACCCTACACCCAGCCCAGACATTTAAAACAAATGGATAAGGAAAGCAAACACTGCGGTGGAAATGTGCTCTAAAGATGTGGCCAAAAGCAGTTTCTCTGCAAATTCATCAAGCTTGAAGGACTGCAAATGATGAAATTTACTTCACTCTTTCGTACCCTGCAGCGAAGGTTTAGCTAGCTAACAGTGATTCAGACGATTCTCCCGTAAGTAACGCTGATAACCCATGAGGCAATGATACACAGCAAGGTAAAGAAGATAGCACAGCAGCACTGAAGCAGACACTTGCTACTGAAAACTACATAACTTTTGAGACCGACTACAGAATAAATATTCAAGCTAAAAAAGCACAATGTTTGCCTTCCTTTAGATAGCCTTTATTTTTTATTTTTCTGTTCCAATGTGTAAAATTAAATAAAAACTGTATTTCCCCTATTCGATTTTGAGTCAAACGAAAACATCCCAAGACTTCCATATCATAGACTGTAAGCATCTTGAAGCACTGTGTCAAGAGCTTTTGACCAAAAATAGGATAATAATAAGCATCAAATCCATAGACAGTTAACTGGCATTTCCCCCTCCCTTTTATTTGATAATGTTTGACACAGTACGTGATGATCACTTCCCTTTTCTAAGAAACTGCTGTCAATACATACCACTGATGGGTCAGCCGTTTATACTTCGCATGGGAAATTTGTATGCACTTCTGAGCACAGGTTCTTACATATGTGATACCAACCCGAAGTGCAACCAAGGCAGAAATATAGTTGTAGGACTTCACTGTGAGAAAGGTGACTAGAAGTGCTGAATTCTTTAGCCATCCACTTCTAATCCTAGGCAGAGCAGAGCAGAAGCGTGTCTTTTTCATGTCCATAACTTAGCATTAGCTACTGTTCTAGTAACACAACTGAACACTAGCAAATTTTCACCAGGAGTTTCTCTAATCCAATCTGCAATCTCATTGACAAGATTCCTCTTGGATCAAAACCACAAATAAGTAACCCCCAGTCTGATTAGTTAAAGAGATTCGACTCAGCTCTACTAGTAGGATAGAAAAGAGGACGGAACAAGGTTTTAAGCTCGAGTAATAGTAGCAATTGATTGCATGGATTGCTACCTTTCTCTGCAAAATTTTGCCTCCTTAGAATTACATTACAATTCACAGGAAGCCTCTGGTTAGAAGAGGTTACTAGCAAGCACTGATGCTGAAAGCAAGAAAATGGCGAGCAGAACCAAAGAACCAAGAGATGCTCACATCCCCTTTATAGAGGAAAACTGTCAAAAGCCATTGTGCTATGCCATAACGCAATAATGCATGGAAATACACTGTTACACGATTCTGTATAAGAGCTAAGATTTTCCTCATCTGCAACAGCACTGCAGTCATGTAAGTGCTGTCAGTTGCTAATTGCTAATGTCATAGAAGGGTTCTAGCAACCAACTCTGCCTCCCCCCTATGCAGCTTCACTCACAGGAGCTGGCTCTGCCCTAGGCGATGAGAACTATACCTGGCCCAGCACAAAACTCGCCACTGACACACCTGAAGCCCACTGCCTCAATGGCAGAGGCCTCATATGAAAGCATTTTCATTAGAACCCTGCAACAACCCTTTCCCCCCCAGCATCCAGGCTACCACCAGAAGCATGAAGTCCCGAATGGCCCAGGGCCAGGGCCAGAATAAGGCAGGGGAGCGCACGTTACAGCCTACACAGGCATCAGCAGAGGCATCAGCGCAGTTCCAGCTCCTTAACTGCACTGAGTTCCACGTTCCTAAGACGACTTTTTTAACCACTTCACAGAGTCTGTATGAAAGCCACCCTGTGCACTGCCTGTGTCCACCCAACCCTGCTTTCGCTCTCTAGAAAGGAAATCTGGCCAGAGACCTCCTCAGCGAGACCTCAGGCACCTCATGGCCCGACTGCCCCGCAGCACCAGCCTGGACGAGACACGTGGCTCCGCGTGCCCACGTTCAAGTCTTCCGGGCGCTCTGCAATGCCGAATTTTGGCCGCTTGTGACGGCTGAGCTGTGTTTATTCTACGTTGCTCTTTCAGGTTTGGGTGCCCCACTCCAGCTGGTATCTTCGGAGCATAAGCAGATTCTCTGTACTTTCACAACAGAATTTATTCAAAATTACTTTTAAGGAAGGTAGGAAGGAAAATAAAAGCTGGCTTGCGAAATGCAGGCCAGCAGAGTCAAGAGTTGCCATTTCTGTTTGTCAGCTAAGTATAATTCAATACTACTGCTACAACATTTTGTCAGGGCGCTTTGCATTTTTTAATCACAACAAAGATGCCTTTGTTGGGTCTCCAAAACAGTTGTCCAATACGTGGGATTTTTGAAGGGTTTCCCACAGTTACAGATATGCACTCACAGACCCCAAATTAAAAACAATGCAAGTATTTGTTATAGCCACGGCATATATACACACTTAGCAGTAGTCTATTGTGTTACACATAAAATATCATAGTAGTCAAAAGAGTTTGCAACCAAGCTTCCAAATAAAAATGTTCACGGTTGGGCCCAAGCTCATATTTTACTTAATATTTTATAACAACTTGTAATGAAATACATCCTGCTTGCCCCAAAACACTCCTGTCTAAAACAGAAGATATTTGAAAGGTCATAAACACTCGGTAGCAGTAGGACTGCAGACGCCCGCACGAATGTTTTCACTCAAGATAAATAAGGCTGTAGCAGCTGCTGCTTACAGCCCCGGGCCCATGCCCTATATCAATCAAATACACACAAACTTGTTTAACTGCAAGAGGCCAGATTTTTTTTTTTTTTTTTTTACCCCGACAACTATAAAACATGGCAACTTTTCCCCTCAGCTTCACGGAACAAATACTTCAGGCACACCCGTCCTTAGCATCACAAGTCCTCCATCAAACTTCTGTGGGACAGATCAGAAATGAGACCGTACCGAAGAATGTTTTCTGCCTAGATAAACTAAAGCAGGACTTTCAGCAAGATGCTTTCATTGCCCACACTTCCCATGGCAACTTGCCTGGCCAATCACTTCTACCCACAAGATTTCTGGGCTCACTCAAAATATGAGAAACCACCACAAAAAAGCTTTACATTTCAATTAATTCTTCATTTTTGCAATTTTTTTCACTAGAGAACGCAAGTTCTGTTTGGACTGAGTGCCTCCGTGTCTGCCATGCTTCACGGCTGGCTAAATTGATTTCACATGGTAACTAAAGCTGAGAGCATGTAGGAACAAATTTCTTAATTCTCTTCTGGTAACACTGAAGTACATCTTTTGTATGTGAATCGTTACGACAGTGAAGATCAAAGAAGTGACTTTGGGGGTATATCCTTCAGGAAAAAGGGAAGCACTGCAGAGACACGGGGTGAAGACATAGGGCACATCTCCGCAAGTTGCACAAATCCATAAACCTCCGACACTTCTGTACCAAGTTTGACCTACTACTGCTACTTATTACTTATATAATTGGCTACTGTGGTTCTCCACGAACAGCTATTACTGGAAAGGAACAAGGGATAATAAATAGGAAATGGAAAATCAGACATACGTTTTTAGGATGAGATAAAACAGAACACTTGATGCATTGTATACATGAAATTCAAATGAAGAAAAATCAGTGAAGATCCTGCATTCCAAATTTTCCTGCTGAAATGTTCTCAGGCTGGCAGGAAAGATTCTATGCACTACTTAACAAAAGTGCTAGCTAATAGAAACTGAAATTAAGCCTGTACTACTTTGGCAAGGGATGTATTTATTTTAATTACCGCTTAGGAATATTGTGTGAATTTCTACGCAGAATAACGACTGAAGGGCTAAAAAAAAGGTTACACTGGAATAGCTTTGAGACTATTAGCTTTTTCCTAAGAAAGCTGCAGAGTCATCATATGGCCTTGCTGCAGTGAGCAGCTGTCCTTCTGTACTACATTTCACTGGAAGAAAGCGCAGGAGAATGAGAACACACAAGCAATGAAGACCAAAATCTCTTCTAGTGAATCTGTTTTCACAGCTGGAGATAGAGTGCTGGCTATTCTATATACAGCATCACCGAGCTTAGGAACTCAAGTGGGCAGTGTTAAATTGCACAGTAAAGCAATTTAAGCAAATGACTAATCTAAACCCTTAAATTTCATTCCTGCTAATCTAAACCCTTAAATTTCATTCCTGCTTTGGTCTTTTAAAAAATGGCTCAAAAACATAAAACTTCAGTCTTTGCCCGTTATAACAAAGAAAAAAGCAGATGAATTATGACTTCTTAAAGCAAAATCCAAGCAAATACAAATGACAGTACAGTTTACTAAGTTGTGCCAAGCTACTTGTATAGTAGTTTGATCAGGACTTGTGGCAGACGATAAACAGGACCTGTTTCTAATTTACAGACAGCCAAAAGCAAGAAAAAAAATAAACTAAGAATTTTTTTTCTAACTGCTGCTAAGTCCTTATTTTCATTGGAATTGCAAGATTTCTATAGTCTTAGTTCCTATTGCATTACACTGCACTTAAAGTCACATAGAGGTACACACACGTACATTATCCTTAGAAGTTGTCACAGTATTTGTTTTTAAAAACAAAGCGTATGAAGAATTCTTCATGCACCAAGGTCTCAGCCAACTAAATTAACACGAACACTTAATTTGCCATTTGAACATTCTCATTTTTAAAAATCTTTTCAGCTGATGTAACACTGAATTGAGTAATGTGTGACATTAGGATCTCAAAATATTACACTGGATGTAATCATAACCGAGAGCAAAGTGAAGTTAGATTAGAAATAGGGATGATTTGTGGCTTGTTCCAGAGAATCGCAGAACATTCTAGCACTAACAAGGAAAGCCCTTCAGTTGCCTCAAGTCAGAAGCCTTTGTATGGCAATTCTGTATTTTGTTAGCATAGCATACTCGGCATCATACTTACTGTGGTGCTGGCTGTTGTAGGACCAGGGGTGCCACGACCCTCTTTACCAACAACCTGATTTTGTTCTTCAGGACTACGGGTGACAAGGATTCTGAAGTGCTGTTGCCTCGTGTTTTGATCTGGTCTGATTTTAAACAAGCATCCCTGCCCCTGAGGAATCCTCTCTACTGAATTGCTTCTAGATATTTCTGACCCATTCCTGCCATTTCCATGCGGTTCTGAATTCAATCCATTATCTGTGGGGGTAATTTCTTCTGGTCGCGGCTGGACAGGGTAGGAAGTGCTCCTTTCTAGCCGTATCCGAGGATACCTGACCAATCTGTCCCCTTTTGTTCCAGTAAAACCAAAGTTATATTCGCCACCAGTACCACTTGCCTGCGGTTGCTGTAACTGGAGAACAAAGAACTTTTTCCCTGAATTTGCTGACATATCTGGCACATGTTGCAAAGACCAGCGCCGGGGCTCAGGGGTGGGAGCATTATTCTGAGCCTCAGATCCAAAGGGTAAAAGAGTAACCTGAGGCACATCCGTACTTGAAGCACGATGCTGAATCCTCACGCCACTTATGTTTAAACCAGAAGCTGCTTCATTTGTCTCATCCCCTTGGGTAGCAGACGGAGCATCGTCACTCTGGTTATTAGAAGGAACTGTACAGAATATCCTACGATTACAGCAGAGAGTTCCATTAATCTGTCGCCCCAACTCTTCCGTCAGCCTGGGTGGAGAATTTTCAGGAGTCACCTCTGGACTGCTCAGAGAGGAAGAGTGGTTTTCAACAGGGGATGCATAATGTTCCCTGAAGCCCGAGAACTTACAAGGAAGCGTCTCCTCGGGAGATTCCAGGGTCGCGCACTCATCGGTGCCGTCGTTCGCAGCTTTGCGCTGAAGAGAGATCTGCATTGACGAGCTTCTTGTTGGACGCACATCAATACTGTTCAGCAGCTGGGGAATAAACATGGATGTACTCCTTTTTAAGGAGCCCACCTCTTGAAAATCGCTGCCACCACCATAATCTGCTGCATGTCGGGAGAAAGCATGAGGACTGCTTCTTCTCGGCAAAGTGTGGAATGCCATGAAAAAGTCATCTTCTCTCTCCCGGTCGAGGATCTCGGATTCGGGGGCTGTGTTGCTTCGCCCAGAGCCAAAATGAAACCGCAGCCGATGGGCCATGGTTTTACAGAGAGAAGAAAAGGAGAGGGAGAACAGCAACAATTCAGGCACTGCCAGAAGTTAAAAACCAAAGACATAAACTCCAAGAAAAAGTGTCCCATCTGCCAAACTGTTAGCACTGCAGCACTGATAGCGACAGATAGCAGAAATAGCCCAAGTGGCAAGCAGCATTCCAGGCATGATTGGGTAAGAGCACTCAGCGCTCCTACACACTGTGACATAGGGTAGGATGGTGGGAGTCACGTGGCCTGGTTCCCCCTCTCCAATCTAAGCTAGTGGGGGTTTTGTTTTTTGTTTTTTGTTTTTTTTTAATGCCAGCAAGAGCCTGAAACAGCACCTTCCCAGCTGCTCCTTTTCCATCAGAGAGGAGCGGCCCCAGCGGGAGAGCTCTCGCAGCTGACTAAGGCAGCAAACACACTCGGCACTGCTATAAATCTAAACCACATCGTATTCACACGAAACGTTTGTCTAAAGCACACAACAAGTTAACTGCAACAGAAACACTTCGACTTAGTGTTAAAAGCCAGTCAGCTCCACATGCAAATAAGAAAAAGTATTTCAGCTCAACATTTTGGTGTGCGTTACAGCATTCGGCTATCATGGCAGAACACGAATAAATATAGCACGGTTATGCTTTCAATTTTAACTGTGCTCATACATGATTAAGTAACAAACTTCTTGCCTTTAAAAAGCCACAACTTTTACATCGTCCCTATGAACACAATATAGCCTATGCTAGCCTGCGCAGTCCCTTTTAATAACTAAAAATTACAACAAACAAAGCAACCGTACATATGGCAAAGATTTCTCACACAATAAAAACAGCAGAAATGTGCAAAATGACAGGAGACAAAGTTTCTTTTTAGTTTTACCAGGCAGTAAAGACGAGTGAAAACCGGAGACGGGTGTTGCATGTCGTTTTGTACTGATTTGTCTTAAACACCGTACAGAAACTCTGCCCATTGCTGGCCAGGCTCCAGTGAGAAAGTTAGCAATATTACCACGAGTGTGGCTGCCAGCACGGAATACAGTTACACTCGCCGAGAGCCAAAAGACCTCAGAAGAACAACACACAGACAGGATACACCAAAATGCAAAACAAACACCCGAAATGCAGAAACCCCGTGATCAGGGGATACTCACTTTGGAAGCATGCTCACCACAGCACTTGTTAGCACATACCAGAAAAGAAACTGTTTAGCAAAAAGCCTATCTACAAAAAGAGACAGCGTAGCTTCAATTAAATACATGGACATCTGCTCCTTAGGAGCTTAAAAGTTTCATCAACAGCTCTGAAAACTTGTAGGTGGCGTGTCAATACTCTATCCAGACATTTAAACCCCGTTTGCAAACAGCTTGCTTTCAAAAGACAGAAAATGACCAATCCTGAGAGAAATGGAAGCTCAGAACGACACAACTGCCAACAGACAGCACAATCCCCTATTGTTTTAAGTGGACTATGAGCCAGCAAGAAGAAAAACATGAATAGCTTCTACACAGCAACAGTTCTGTGGAATTGCCTTGTGCAAGCACAGGTGTTATTTTTTCTTATTTTTCAGGTAAAACATTATCCAAAGACACAGTCTCTGCACTGAAGATGAAGCTTGCATCATATATTCTCTGTTTTGACTGGGGGAGAGAAAGGAAAGGACATACTGTGAAGACAGAAGGTGTTTTGATAATTTAGGAACACGACGAAGAAAAAGTTCTTTTGGGGGTAAAAATCATGCAAGTATTGACAATGAGTATTTCATATGAAAGCCAAAATAATCTGTTCAATGCCTCTCATTCTGTAAATATAAGATGATGGAAATTTGCTACTCTAAAAATCCCACTGTAGTTGCTTTCCTTTGTCACCCGTTCCGAACACCTTCTGAAAGGAAAGCAATGGCTCTTAAACCGGGGGTTGCAGCCGAAGGGAAGACTGTCCACAGAAGCGGGATCACAGGCGGAACAGCCAGAAAATGGTTCAACAGTAAGGTAGTACCAAAACTGCCAATATAAAGCCAGTAGCACATAAAGGAAACTTGGAAATCTTAAGCAATGTATCTGAAATGAGTATACCAAAACTTATTTCTCAGCCGTCACTGCGTAGCCACACTGGAATTTTTTTTCTGAACCATCACCCCTTCACTGTCACACATGGACATCCCCGTGCATGCCACTGCCCTCTACAGGCTAGAACGCAACCTCTTCCACGAGTTTCTGGTTTGTCCTCCACGCCAACACAAACTTATTCCAACCATCCTCCAAGGCACACGCAGGCCACGCGGGAATGTCAGCGCAGCGCTGAGCCCCGGCTTACACACCCCGCCGCGCAGCGACGGTTACAGGATTTCTGCTTCAGTGCTGCCTGCATCCGCCGGCAACACAGGACCTCACAGCCAGGAAGAACTCACCGATGATCTCCTTCAACTCCAGAAGGTACAGGACAGTTTTGATAACGCAAACGTTCATTACGATTATTATGCCAACAAATAGGCTCACAGTCAGCTCAGTCTACCTACACGTTGTCACATAGTTACCAATTTACTTCCTCCTGAAGGAAGAATCACAGGATTGTTTGACTAAGTCCTTTTTTCCCCCAGAATATTTTAACATGTATTTTTTTCTGTGCTCTATTTAATAGGAACACAGAGAAAAAGAATACATTTTTGGAGATCGATATTTCCATACTGTTTTTGTTTGGAATAAAAAGATCTTCACAACACCGATCCTAATCTTCACAAGGCAAGCAAGTTTAGGAGAGATTGTACTGCTCTCTACCAAAAAAAATGTAATATTTCATCTCAGAAACAAACAAAATGGTGCTACAATTTTCAGAAGACAACAGAAAAGTCATTCACCCAGTATGCCATTGCACTGATACATTCAACCTAACATATTCAGAATGACAGTGTCACTTATTTCACATATGTATGTGTGAAAACCTTATCTACTTTATTGTAACAAAAGCAACAAGCAGTAAGATTTGGTAATACTTTTCTAGAATAACTGTTGCATCAGTCAAATGAAGTTCAAGGCTAAAAACCCTAAAAATATGTTGGGTGTTACAAGGGACAGAACTGAACACAAAATGCAGAGCATTCATTATTTTACCATTACCTAAAACCTTCATGCACCCATTTCTTGAGTACTAAGTGGAGCTCTGGTTACCACATCCCAAAAAAGGATTAAGAAGTATTAAAAGGTACAGGAAATAGACACTAAAATGATCAGGGGATGAAGCAGCTGCTTCATGACTAAAAGGGCTGGGACTGCTTATCAGTTTACACTGGAGAAGCCTAAGGAAGAATCTGATGTGGCTCTCACTGTCAGAATATGAGTTTAGGAAGGACCATTTCGGCCTGAGCCAGTAGGGTACTTCTGTGATTCATGTTCCATTGAAGCATAAAAAGCGTCTGTTTTATGGACTAATCTGCATTGCTTAGCACACTTATGTGCACACAAAATACACCTTTAAGATGTGCTAAGTTCTCATCAGCTGTGTTACACAGCTTTGTGATCAGTGAAACAATCAAGGAGCACTCACCAATCTGTTTTCATCAAACACTTCAAACAGGAGACGATGATTGGTTGGGTTTACCTATAAGAAAATTCAAATATCACTTTAGGTTCATTCGCTTGATAATAACAGTACACGGGTACTAGTTCATACAGTGATTAAACCAAGGCAAACAGAACTAACAGGCTTTATTTAAGTCTGTAGTTTTACTTAAACTGGAGCACTTGAACACTTTGTTTCTAAACCCTACAGCAATTAGAACCACACTACCAGCTAACATCAGAAGCTCCGCTTCACTGCGTTCAGGGCAGGCCAGCGCTGCACCTCTCCCTGCAGACAGCTCTGAAGAGGAGAGGCCGAGCTGCACGCAGCCGCAAGGCCGCCAGGAGCCTGGAGATGACGTGCCGGGCAGCGGCCCGGGGCTTCTCCCTCACGTGAGCCTTGGCCTGCCCCGCGCCCGGGGGCCTCGGCCACCAAGCACCCGGCAGAGCTCGCCTCATCCGGAAGGACGGCCTGGCGGCGGGACAAGCTCAGGGTCTGGGCACAGGCCCTGGCTGGACAGGATACCAGGCCTCACGGATTTCTTGGCTCCACACCTGTAAAGCTCAACCGAAACGCAGGGAGCAAAAGATCTGCTGTATTTCCTTCAGAACTTCACCATCATCTCTATTTCAGTGTGTCCATCTGCCACTGTTTCTAGCCCATTTATCGCACATGCCTGTGGAAAACCCAACAGAAGTCACAAAACCTACTCTGCTCACCTTCGGCAAACTCCTCTACCACTTGAAAACAGCAACTGTATCTCCGGGAAATAATTTATTTAGAAGTAAATTTAAGCAGAAAGACTGCTAACACTGGAGATAGAGAAGAGAGAGGGGAGAAAAAAATAGAAAAAGGAAAAAAACAAGACAACTCTGGGACGTAGACAAAGCAGCCACTATTAAACGAGAAAAAAAGTTCTGTAGTAGTTGACCCACTTGTTATAGTTTTCCAGAAAAAAACGTTAAGCCAGGTTGCTATATCCACTTGTTTAATTAAGAAAATTTAGATAAAATAGTCCACAATGGATTGATAACTCTGTGGGGGGGCTGAGGAAATTCCCAGTTTTGAAGAGATCAGAGAATTGTGGCACACAAAAAAGGTATGCATTAATTTAAACATTCACATCCTTGTTTAGGATTTTCAAGACATTTTAACAGAGCTTCTGTGAAGTACATCTGTAGTTTAAGGAACACAAATGGTGGCAGTTTTGTGTATTCTCTTTTCCTGGAAAACCTACATGATGAAAACCTGATACTTGAGAAGTATCAGTTAAAATTATAAACACAAATATGTTTTCTAATCCGGAGTGAATGTAATTCACTTTAAAGCATGTGAATTTGGTCCTTACGGCCTGTCTTACAACACAGCACGTTTACCAGACCAGTATTTGTAAGGATGGGCTTATGGAGGCGAGGTCACTCATTTCTGAGTCACGCAGTAGGGAATCACATTTGGGTGAGCCTGAAATGTCTTCAAGTACATAAGAAGTGTAAAACTTCCTTTCTCTCCCCTTTCCTGTCATCCCTGCGTAATTTGTCCTCTGTGCTGTGGACACGTGCATTTGAACGCTTCACCATAAAACACTCTCCTACTAGGGTGACAACTTTGTGGCAAAATCGCAGAATTCAAACCCGGCTGCAGGCAGGTGGTAGAGCCACCTCTGCAGCAAGGGGCGTGCAGCTACCAGGGACCGCTGGGATGCAAAAGGAAAACCTCGGGGCCAGTCAATGGACTTAGTGTCAAGACAGTTCCTATAGACTCTGCATAGCTTAAACAGGTATAAGTCCGTATTTCACACTCCTGAGTGTATTATAAAGATCAAAACATTTAATTAAAGATGATTTTTAGAGATTTAAATATGTATTAACCAGTTGCAAAATCTAGAAAAGCCACCTGGTACTTCTTTAAAAATAAAAATTCCATTTGAACCTCAAAAACCTGCCTATTAGCAATAATATGGGTGGGAACTATTTAAATGATCTTATTAGCAAGACAGTCAAGTGCTAAGGCTCCAACCAAAGTCTGACAGGATACCCATTTCTAACAATCTACAATGACAACATCTGTTCTTTAGCAGCTGTTTAAGATTAGATGTTAAAACCACTGAAATTTTACCTAACCTCCTTTTGTGAAAGCTTAAGCTGCAGTAAAATTAAGTCATTCTTCCCTGGAAAAATATTTTCAGCAACTGAATAACAAAGTTATCGCCCTTCTTGTTTATATCATGTTGGTTCTGATAATTACAATTTTAATCCCTCCTTTACCATTTTCAAATATTAAAAGTTATTTTTTCTGATGAAAAGTCACCTACTAATTGAAACTGTACCACTCAGTTTTAGGTGAAACTTACATTCATTTTAAGAAAGACCTAAAAAGATAAAAGTTAACTACAAGAAAAAAGCATGTTTTGATTATTTTTTTTTGGCAAGTAATATAAAGGCCAAGAGAAATTACTTTTTCAATGTTCCTTCTCTACATCTGTATTTCATTATTTTTGCCATGATAGCTTAAATTTCATGCAGTTCTCCAAAATATTTCTGATTATTTGCCACTACATTAACATTTCATGACTACAGCAAACATCAGAACGAGTATTTTTTAAGAAAACATATAAACGACAAATAAAAAAAATAAGCTTCTTCCCAACCTTATAAAATACCATGCAATTAATTGTACATGTTATAATGATTGCAAGTAAAGGGAAACTTACTCTAAAATAAAATTCTTCATTCCATTTTGGATTCAGTGTCTGTAAAAGAAATTAACGTTAACATACTAAAATCTTTAGGTTTGCAATTTAGCCATCATTAAAATGTGCATGCAAATGACAATTTTCTAGAAAAACAAGGAGAAAAAAAGCGTGTCATAATAAAATAACACAAATAAAAATATTATCAAATGATTTAGAACTTCTCTACTGAGTGAACCAAATGTGGGAGGGTATTTGAGTCAGATGATCCTAAAATGGACGTTAAGCATAAATGCTGTTCTGTGAGTAAAAGAGAAATCACTGGCAACCTACAGAAACAAAACTGAAGACATTTCATTCCCCACATTTATTTACATCAAGACAAAAAAAACCATTTTTTAAACACGAGGTCAACATTAGCATTGCAAAGATAAGGACAGTCTTATAACATAGATTAAAAAGAACAAAAGAAAGGTTATTTCATTTGAATAGATACCACAGTCTTCCTAAGCTCCCCCAAGCCTATGGAAGATTATAGTTTTGTTTTAACAATCTGAATAAAACGTACAGAATAAAATGTGTTTTATTTGCAATCTGAAGGGAGCTCAAGCATAAAATCATAAATGGATTCAAAAATTAGAACTACAAACATTAATAATCTGTGCCCTTCAAATTTGGATAAATTGAAAACCAAGTGTGGTACGTCCAATGGCTTTGTGTTCTTGCCAAACCATTCTCTCCTCGTCTCAGGCAGCAGAGATTTAACAGAAAAGCTGATGGCAGAAATCAGCTCTACATCCCCCAAAGTTTTGTTAGAGCAGAGAAGGACAATCTTGGGCGTTTATCTGGAACCCCTTGATAGAGATGCAATATATTTGCACGGCCAGGACACAGCAGCTCACCACACTGCCCTTCTCCACACAAGGGAAACGCAAGCCACAGCGCTTGCAGTCGCGCAGCCCCTTCCCCTTTGGGCAGGGGCCACAGCTCCACCCGACACGGGCACAGCTGAGAATCAATCAAATCAAATACCGAGATCTGAAAACCTTGTTCCAGAAAATTTAAAGAAACAAAGGAGGAGAAAATGAAATAATTCTACAAAAAGAGAGAGATGTAATAAAAAAACTCAGCCTCTAAACCTATATGAACAGCGATGCAGGTGGTTAGCATTTGTATTCATTTTAGCTGTTTATCCTGAACAACTTTATGATTCAGTGCAAGAAAATATTTCATGAAAGAAAAGACCAGTGACTGGAAGGGGGGGGCGAGGGTGGGCAGAGGGACGCTTTCAGCTTTTGTTGCCATAAGGGCAGAGATGCATGCACTCAAACAATGAAGCAATAAGGGAAGAAATGTTGTGTTTTAAATATTTGTATTCATTCGCTGCGGCTGTTCTTGGCAAGAGAGAATTTGCATGTAATTTAGCAACTAAATTTGAGGGCACTACTACCAATCAATAATGCATTAATTTTGAATGCCACTTAACCACAAATACAAATTTCAGGAAATGTGCGATGTATTAGGCAGCACAATTTGTAGTGCACGAACTGGTGACTGTTAGAAATTTCTTCTCCTTTACAAACCCAACTGATAGGTCAAGTCAGAAAGCACAAACACTAGAATCATAACAAAAGAGAAAAACACTCGTAAAGAAAGTCTCCAGAAATAAATGGATGAATAACCACTTCAGAAAGGATATTAGCAGGGAAACAACAACAAAAGGACTCACCAGCAAAAAGAGCTGCATCCTAAAAAGGGCAAGTATTGTGGAGATAAAGAACTGCCAAGAGTCAAGCTGAGTTAGATCTTCCACGGGATATTAGAACAAACACGAAGAAAGTTTTTCAACCATATAAATAAAATGAAAACAAGGAAAGAAGTGATGCTACTAAGCAATGAAGCTCTAAGAGGAGACCAAACACTTTTGGGTGTAGGAAATTATGTTTAACACTATGGTAAGGACAGAATAGCTAACAGGCATCGGTATGAAGATACTAGTTGTCACAACTGAAGTAGAAGTGAAGTCTTCAAAGCTCAATGCAGTCAAATCGAGGAAACTGAATAGTCTTCATCTGGACTTTCGAAAGGATTGACACGTGAAATCACAGGCTGAGTAGCAACGATTTTTAAGAGGTCACACTAAGCAGCTTACAAACGGCAAACACAGTTTTTCTTCTACAGAAAGAGAGCAAAAAAAGCATTTCTAGCAAGTCATTCAAAACAAAGCTCCGAAAGGAAACAAGGCTTTAATCAAATGTTACAGTTGGACTAACTAGGTGTGTGGAGGGAGGTGAACCAAAACAAAAAGCCTCAGAAATTCAACATAGCTAGATCACGCCAGATGCATCTGAAATTTTTCTCTGATAACTTTATTTTTGCAGAGTAACGAAACAGCGCAGATTTCACCCTGCCTGGCTGTAACGAAGCGCTGCAGGAGGCGAGGTCCAGCAGTACAGCAGGATGCCTGTCAGACCACTGCTCCGGTCATTTACAAGGAAAATAGGAAGGGGAAGCTGCAGTCCCTTACGCCTTCTTACAGCACTCCTGCAAGCCAGTGCGCACAGAAATTGCCTCCTTCAAGTGAGGAAGACAACAACGAGTAGAAAACTAAGGAACAGGTGAAGGGGCAGATGCCACCATGTTACAAGTTGCAGACTTGAAGGAGATAATTGGCAGATTTCAGAATCACTCCTGGGAGTGATTTTGCTCAATATTTTCATTAATGAATATAACTCAAAATGAAGACGACATACGAATGATGTTTGCTGTTTATGAAATAAACACAGAAGTTGTAAATTGCATAGGAAGAAAACTGCTCTGAGGGCAGAAAGATGAAATTCAACAGTTCAAGACAGAAATGACTACCTAGAAGTTCCCAAAGGATGAGTTAATATTACTATTACGGAAACGACAGAGTCCAGACGTTAAGTGGCAGTTACAAGAAACAGCGAAAAGAGGCAGATGCAGCCCCAGGAGTGCGTCACCATCATCTCACCCTCAGCCCTCTGCACAGCAATCCCACTGCAGACAAACCTGGGCCTTTTTCTCCTCCTCCCTAGGGTCCACGTGTTTACCATCTTCTTTGATGGAATCAAGGCAATGCTTTCACATCTTTACTACGTCTGTTATTTATGGTGGTCTTCTCAGAAGCCTTCTAATTCTCCTACCCATCACACACATCCGAAGCTGGTAATTATCACTTCAGCAATAATGTTACAACCTTATTTCCAATCTAATGCTCTCATTTCAACCACTTGTAACTTTTTGCACTGTACTTGTCTAGCCATCACTTTTCAGACACAGAGGAGCCAAACATGCCATCTCTTTAGTACTCATGCTTTTACACCAGCAACACCCTTCCAAACACAGGCACCGTTATTCTAGCAAGAAAAAAGATAGATATAAGGCAGTCTGCTTTGACTATAACACCCCAAGAATAAATGCACTGCCACTGGAAGAAATGAGAAATTTAATAAAACTCTGGATGTGACCACCATCTTTTCCTAAGAAGCGAGGGGAAAAAATAAAGTCTTATCCATGCTGCACTTCCCATTCTGCCCATCCCCGTCGCACAGACTTGCTATAAAGGATCTCTCACCAAAGCCAAAGGATCCCTGCACCTTCATGACCTGTCTCGCGTCCTCTCTGCCATCACAAGTGTCCTGCGTTTTATTTGAAGTCACAGAACAGCTGAGGTGGGAAGGGACCTCTGGAGGTCACGCAGACCATCGTGACCCACACCGCCTCCCGCTGAAATTCTTTCGTTTCATTCAAGTGAAAGGTGAAAGATGAGAATCTCTCTCCCACCTACAGGCATTTGCCAGTTAGCAGAAGCTGCTATGCTATTTTAAGAGAATAAACAAGTGCTACTAGGGCTGGACTTGTCTGTGACAGGAGGAAGGCCATTATTTTTCAGGAATGCTGAAGCATACATTTCGCAAACAAGCCCCTGAAAGCACAGGCTGTCGGTAGGGTGCAACTGTCCACGTGCCTCTGACTTGCACCGAGGCCTCCCCAGCTGGAAGGGGCAGCCCGCTGGGGAACCAGGCAGCTCCGAGCCCGTACCAGCACTGCTCCAAAACTACTGCAGGGGTCAAAATCATGAGTTACCTGTTTTGAAGAGAAGAAACCTTCCCCTACGCTCATTTTATTCTTTTCACCTAACCTTTGCAATGTAAGAAAGATTTTTCAGTACACAGATACAGGTGTTCTGATGTAGCAGTTTCTCACTAATATTGATGTTCCATAACAAAGCAAAATCAATCTCGCACTTCAGCAAGAAGATGATACTTAGTACCAAACCACAATTAAAATAACCAGGTATTACATAGCCTGGAAACGACCTGTCTAGCCTACGCATTTTGCAGTGACACGACTCCAGTTCTGCGCAGACGCGTCCCAGGAAATGGCACGACACCAAGCACCCGCTCGCCACAAACACAAGATACGAGTATGATAAGAAAACCTCCCATGTGCTTATATGGAAGCGGTAATAAATCCGCAACCTATTTAAGGACACAAAAAATGTCACAGCCCGTGTCGTTACTCTACCAACTAACTAGGTACTGCTTTTCAGAAAAGTTAACGTTCTTCTCACAAATTTTAATGTCTAAACTTCCCACAAAACTAAGCTAGACGTGCTATAAAGAAGGTATTTTAAAGGAGGCAATAGATGTAAAAATGCTAGTATGAAACAAGTATCAATGGTTAAACTGGAAATCTTGAGACAAAATTACTTTTACTTTCCAATATTACACATGCCCTGGGTCTTGCAAGAAGTTCTACCTGACATCCTGCATCAGCGTGGAGGATTCACATCAGTTACCATAAATGACACTTAATGCTCTCATTTTAGAACAGCATCTTTCTATTTTGCCTTTTAGATAACAAAATTTTCCTCACTATTCTGTTTTGCAACGATTTAAATTGAATCACTGTCCATTCTAAATATCTTTATAAAAGTTATGAGCCATTATTTTCTCCCTATTTTTCATAAAGGTTATGACTTTTTTCCCCCTTTGCCATCATTACCAGTAAATTGTATTTACAAAAAAAAAAAAAAAACTGTTCTAAAATTTTAAGGCCATAATAATGATAAATATCCCCGGGTAGAACTTCTGTTTGTGGAATGAAACTAAGAAAACAAAGAAAATTTAGTTTTGGTTCTAAGTACAGATGAAAACATTCTCAGTACATTTCCAGGCTTTTCTTACTTTTCTTACTCTCTTCTTATTTGTCATTTAGCTAATTCAAATTCCTATACAAATATTTTGAAAATGAAAATTTTGAAAGGGAACATTTAAAGAACGACCATTTTTGCTAAAAGTCAAATAAATGATAACTATAGAACCAAGAAACTTTGCTTTGTTTCAAATGTCTTTCATTAAAATATGACTGATAAAATAAACAGTGAATGATGTATACAAGATTCAGTAAGCCAAGCTTTAGAGAATATGCAACATATTTGGAGGTGGTTTTGTTTGTTTTTTTTACAGTCAACAGATCATACACACTGAACATGCATGCACTTGTTTCCTCATTTTGGTTTGAAAGAAGAATGCATTATTAGATTTCTATACATGCACGTAACAAATTAAGTGGTGTATTACATTATAGAAGCACATTTCAGTATTCTTAATGTTTCCAAAACAATGAAATAAAAATGTATATACATACCTTTTTAATAGTTTTTGTCTGCACCAGGGCAAGTTCTCTGTTCTCATCTGCTACATACAAGGAAAGTTTCACGTAGGGGTCACTGCAAAAGAAGATGTCACATTTAATGGGAATGTAATTTTATAGCCAAACACAATTTCAATATAAGTTTGTCATTTAATTGGATAACAATAATAACTCTAAACACTTTTAGTGGAAGTGTTTTTACTGAAACCAATTTATAGTAATAAGCTACCGAAACCCTTAAAAGCTGTGTTTGAACATGCTCAGTTAAATATTGACTATGGCACGAACCTGCAGCTTTCTCCCATCGCTATGGACAAACACCACTTGCTTGCGTACACCTTCTGCTCACTAGCATGCACGAGGCAGTGCGCTTAAAACAAGGGCCAAGAAAAAACCCGAGCCATGAGTTTTAGAAGAGACTCACTGCAAGCACCTGAGGTTGACAGTACAGGGAACTGGAGCTCTCCTTACTGAAGAGGTGGCTCCAGTTTTACCGGACCATAAGGGCAAGCGGCGCCGCTCTCGGGCGAGTGCTGGAGGGAAAGGGCGGCAGTTTGGTGTGAGGCGCCCGCAGGCACAACCCGGCCAAAGCTCTGTCACGAGTGGCTGCTGCCACCGGGCCGGGACCCCCTGCGGAGCCCAGCCAGGGCCCCGGGGGCCTCAGCCCCAGGCCGAGGGACATGGCCGCAGGCTCGGGCGGTAACGAGGCTGAGCGCGGATCCCAGACGCGTGTGCAGGACGCCGACGCAGCCGGCTACCCAGGCTGATTCCCCCCGCCCACCTGACTCCCCTACCCAGACCCTGAGCTCCCACCTGTCCCATGCTGGCCCAGCGTGGGGGCTGCTGCACGCAGACCCCTGCGTGCCCAGACAGCGGCGCGGCCCCGCGGGTGCCCCTGCCCAGGCCCGGGGCCTCCAGCTCCACAGCTGGCCCAGCCCAGTGCACGCGAGGGCCCGACCACACACCCGCTCTCATCTCGGGGAGATGCAGGCACTTGCCTGGCGGCCGGCCCCACACCGTGACCAGCAGCCCCGCTGCCACAGGGCCCCGTGCCGGCACCTTGGTAACCTCACTGCCGCCTCCCACACACCCTTACAGATCCAACCGCACAGACCCCACCTTGGCTTTTCAGGCCCTCCTCATCACCAGGTCAGGGAGGATCAAAGGTCTGCATAAATGCTATCATAAAGGTTTGCACAAATGCTTCAGCCTCCGTCCAAATCCCATTTCCAAGTGTGATGAAGCAGAGCGAACATCACAGTTGCAGCCATGGGGTATTCTAAGCTGTACGGAGCAGTAAGCAGAACCACCACTACAGCTAATCTCCATTAGAGTTTACCTGGGGAAGGGTCTTGCCCATAGCATCAGAATCAGCTAGCACAGACGAGTCTGAATTCAGATTTTCTCTTCCCCCCTTTCCTCTTCTCAAGGAGAAGGAAGTAGATGCATTCCAGAGCCCGTACAGCTCTGTGTGTCAGACACCCTTCAGACATAGGCTGTGGCACTAAAGGAGGTCACTGCTTTTACCCTACCTCCAAGCAGTTCCATCACTGTTGCTGTGCTGCAGGTTTCCTATCCTCCAAATCTGCGTCTCCCAATCTCTTTCAGCAGGGAGACAGTACTACCAGCGAGGGGTGACGCGGAGCAGCAACCTCTTCCACTGGCACAGCCTCCTAGCGCTTCCTCTTCCTACAAGGAAGAGGATTCTAGAAGAAGGGGGAGTTCAAGGCAGACAGTGGGCCTTACTTCTGCTTCTGCAGCAGGAAGGGCTTACGCAAAGAAACAAACCGCTGGGCAGCCGACTGAATAGCTGTGATGCCGGAAGGCTCCGTGAAACCTGCACAAGATGGCGGTCTGCTAGATCCTTCCCAGCCCTTTCAGGAACACACTGCATCTGTTGGGAGGTCCAAACTTTAAAGGGCTCCACAAGGTCTGAAGAAGTGAATTTGTATGCTGCACCAGCCTTAAGTATGCTAGTGCAGGTTTCCCAGCACTCAAGAATAACCCAGTCTAATAACCTTTCTTTTCTGGAACACGCTGTTACGTTACAAGGACCCAACTGGGAGAAGAACATCCTGCGGAACAGCAACTTCATGCAGGTATATCGTCAGAAAGCGGAACTGCAGCAGTGCCTCTACCTGAGCTGAGGAAATGCATGCAAGAGTAAAAGCAGGACACCGAAGTGCTCCCACGCCACCCTCTCCAGATTACAGCAGCCGACAGGATGCAGTCTAAAGCTTTTGAAGAAAGGATAGGCAGCAGACACTGAGATTATCAACTAACTCATTCACACTTGCAGAGACTCTCTCAAACGTCTCTGATGTCTCTAATTAAAAAATTAAAAGACAATTTTGTGTCAGTATTGAATAACGAGCAATTAACGAGTAAAGAATAACGAGCAATTGGGTGTTCATTATACTAGGTGTTTAATTTACTTGGAAAATAACACTGCACGGTGAAAATAACATAGGAATAAACAAGACGTCATGCTGGATTATTGCATCTGCTGATGCACATAAACGCATCCACTTAAACTGCAATTGAATTCATCATTAAGCACCAAGGTTCAAAAGAAAAAGCATCACGGCGATTAAAAAGAAATGCTACCACCATTCGGAATTGCTTAACGTACCGTGCTGCCTATATTTACTGGCAAAATAGCCTATTATAAGAAGCAGTAGAAACCAGACATTCATCGAAGCAAACCATCTACTTTCCAGCTTTGACAGATCAGGGCTACCGTCATTTCTTCAAAATACCTGACTTCTACTGCTTGACACCCTGCAGCACCGACCGGGATCGCATGCTTCAGGCTGTGCTGTTAGCGAGCTGGAGAAAGGGGAGGGCACTGGAAGGGGAGCAACGCAAGAAAACCATCATGGGTGCTCACGGTTCATAAACTCATTCTGATCGCAAGTATACAGTAACAGAACTGGAGGGGTAAACCCGTTCCCCTTCTAACAGGAGCTCCAGCCACAGGTTGTGCTCATCCTTCTGTGCTGAAGACTGAACAAAGCAAAGGAGTACTGTGAAGGGTGCGAAAAGGCTGCTTACCCCTCTGGAGGCTCAACTATGTACGTCAGAAATGAGGCACCCGAAAGTTACAGACCACAGCAGGTGAGTCCTCAAGTGAGAAGGCAAAAGAATAGAAAGCAAAGCACTGCCAGTTCCGTACAACAGAGCCAGAGGACACAGACAAAAACAGACTAAGACCTGTGCCCCAAGCCTCTCTCTTCTTCCAGTGTGAATTACCTTTGCACACGCTGCCAAGAGAAGTTCTGAAACACTTCCTCTTCGTGAGCTTTTATTCCCTTACCTCCCTGGAGTTTCCAGGTCCACTGACTCCTATCTTATTCTCCCCTCAAAACCCCCACCAAACAGCCCAAAGAATTTCTCTCCACAAAACACACAGGCTGGGGTTCCCGTGCCCCCTGCTCTCACACTGGTCCTTCAGCACCCCGTATTTTGCTGCCCAGCCTCAGCTTCCCCCGTCCCGTCCCCGTCAGGCAAACAGCTGCCCAGATGGAACCCGCAGATCATTAACCTAGTGCAACGACTGCAGGCAACCACAGTGTGCAGCTCGTTTCACGAGCTCGTTTTGTCTCTTTCCTCTTTTTATTTCCAGTTTGACAATTATTCTGTTTTTCCCAGGCCGTGAACGTTTCTTACAAAGGAAACTCATCTATATCACAGATTGTGAATAAACCAAAATCCTACTAAAATAAAAACAGGGCATGAGCAGTGTCCTCAGCCTGCCTAGCACACTCCTTTCTCCCTCCCTTGTACCCGTAACCATCACCTGCTTTGGTTTAGACCATGCCGTGACCCCCGCATCCCTATTCCTCGCGAGGGGAACACAGGGGCAGGCGCTGAGCTCATCGCTCTGGTGACAGGACCCGAGGGAACGGCACGGAGCTGTGTCGGGGAGGCTCAGGCTGGGTGTTAGGAAAAGGTTCTTCACCGAGAGGCGGTCGGGCCTGGAACAGGCTGCCCAGGGCAGTGGGCACGGCACCGAGCCTGCCGGAGCTCCAGGAGCGTTTGGGCAGTGCTCTCAGACGCAGGGTTTGGATTTTGGTGGTCCTGTGGGAGCCGGGAGCTAGACTCGGTGATCCTCGCGGGTCCCTTCCAGCTCGGGATGTTCAGTTATTATGGGATTTGAATAATTAGAGCTGCTTGTGTAAAAGCACAGATCAGGGCAAGTTTGAAAATTAAGTAATCTTATTGGCTAACTTAGATCACAGGAACTAGCTAGCAGCAGTCTAACAATATCATTGCCAGCCCTTAAAAATAAGGGTCCATCCTTCCTCGTTTTTCCATTTACACGGTAATAGACAGAGGCACTTGTATTTAAAAGAACAGCTAACAAATGAATGCAATTAAATAGAAATGTCGTGCTGCAGGTCTGCAACATTGCACACTGTAACAATTATTTCTCAAAACAAATCATCAGCATCACAGCCCCTGAAAAAGATCTGCAGGAAAACCAACACTACAGCATGGTGTAATAACACGGATTTAATCCTTAACGTTGGGCAGGAACTGCATCAGCTAGAGTGCTTGCAGAAATCACATAGATGCATGGAGAAAAAAAAGGGAAGCCTTCTTCTATACTGTCCTTACTAATGGAATAAAGCTTGCAACAAAAACAGCTTTATTAAAGAAATTCTTCACTTCTGCTCCTAAGAATAAAAGAAGGCTTATGAAGAAATGACTAGATTGTCCTAAAAAGCAAGGCTCATATGGAAACCTAACTCCAAAGGAACAAAGGATGCCAGCAGTTTCTGAAATCATAACCGTGGGGCTTTCGGTCCTGCAGGGAGAAAGCTATTTCACAACAAGTGAAGATTTTCCAGTGAATAAAGAGCAATTGTTCCTCTAAAGAGACAAGACTATTTTTGTGAGGATACACAGGTAACCCTGTACAAATAGCCAGAATTCTGAGACAAATGCCTTTAAAAGATACATTCACAGAGGTCTAGGTGTCTTCACACAAACAAATCTATTTCCCTACTGCTGAGAAAAAAAATGCCTTTTCACTGCACTGAAATCACTGAAATCGTAACTAAAGTACTTTGTAAAAAACACATCCAGTAACAACTTGTCCAATCCCAAGGTTTTCCTAACTACATATTTTAATGCAAACTAAACCCAAAACACCTTTGGTGCAATTCCAGCTTCCACGTGCAGATACAAATTCTCCCATTATTGCTGTTAAGAAATAAGCCAATCTATAGAGACAATATTAAAATAAGCTAGGAATAGATAAATGAATGTATTCAATATTGTTATACCAGGTATGTACAAGAGCATAACAATCTCTTGGACCATGTGAGTACTGCTCACTTCATCCCTCGAACAGCCTCATCCATGGTTGAGTTAATCACCAGCCACATGAATCAGTATAAGTAACTATGATAGGATTTGGAGATTGAGTACTGATCTTAATACCTTTGACTGGTATAGACATGGGTAAATAGATAAGAATTGAGGTATGTGTAGACAAACACAAAGGCTAACTTCTAAAGAAATTGGGAAAACACCAAGTCAAGATACTGAGAAGAAAAGAAAAGAAGGTACAAAAACAAACAGATTAGTGAACCACTGAAAATAGAACAAGAAGAACTTGCTGAGGATGAGAAAACAAAGAACTTTTTCTGCTGATTGAAGAATTGGGAACACGGTGGAAGCTTACGGTGGACTTTGGAAATGACATAATTGTTAGTGAAAACTATATAACCTGTAAGCTGAGTCTTATTAGTTGTCACACACTGAGGTGGTGGCCCAACTCTGAGTTGTTACGAATAAAAGCAAGCCTAGTGTTACCCACCGACTCGAGAAATTCTTTAACAATTGTAAAGCGAAGAACACTTAAAAAGAGCATAAAGACACAAGCAGAGTAAAGGAAGGAAGAGCTGAGATTCACCACAAGTTTCTTATCCAGAAGCTGTGACTGATGGGATTTGCTGACAGCTGATAGTGGCTTCAGTCGCGCTATCTGCGAAATCTCGTTCAGAGCTCTGGAAGCTGCAGCTGCCTGCACAGACCTGACAGTTAACATTTTTTTCTCTCCCTTGGACCCATCACCTGTCCTAAAGAGCCATGAAACTTCCCGTGAAAGAAAAGCTCCCTGTAGCACTAGGAAGGGAGGAGAAGAGCTCCAACCTCACTCAGCAGCAGCGGCACAGACAGCATCCCATTCCCAGGCTGCAGCTTCCAGGCACAAGTCTCCCAAAAGGATTTAGTTGTCTGAAGAGCGATCGCCACACCCACAACTTCCGTTCACTCCATCAGAACGTAAGAGGACATAAGTAAGAGATACCAAAGGACACTGAGTTTATAACCCTTTCCTTCTCCACCTAGAATTAGCTGTAAATATGAAATGTTGAAGTCTATTCGGTTGCTTTTCTCAGCGGGCAGTTTCTAGCTAACCCAGCACAAGCGTACAGGAAACCATCTTAACACTCATCATCACACTGAGTCGATCACACTGAGTCATGGCAAGGGCTAAGAACTGACATACTTCCAAAATCATGAACGTGGGTGTCCTTCTGCATCCACGTAAAACAAGGATCAAAACTTAGCTTCAAGCGTTGCATGCACTAGTTGTTAGTTTAAGAGAGAGTACAGAAGCCGAATGTTCAAGGCAGCGTTTCAGTCGCTCCTCGAGCTACATCGTGTTCACAGAAAGCTGGATTTACACGGCTCGGCTCAAAGGCAGGTCTTCGAGCAGACAAGGCAGTCTGTCATCGCCTACGTTTCAGTCAGCTCTGCTGTGGACGGGTTCCACCAGACCTGATTCCAGCGAAGTTAAGGTCTAAAGGAAGCTGAAGTGTAACAAAAGAAACTGTTTCTAAACCAGCAGATCTAGGAAGAAAGAAAAAAGTGGGATGACTTGGGTGTCTTTGTATAGCAGTATGTAGCACTCCAGAGCTCAGGAAGACTTGGTACCTTCAGCACAGCGCGGAACTGGGCTACGTCCAAGCATCCAAAGCGCGGCGTGACTCAGCTAACACACCCGCCCCGAAGACGACTGCAAGAAGCAGAAAGCAGGTGCTCCAAGGTGGCTCCACAAAAGCTCGCTCTGCCCAGTGGAGCCGATGCCGAATTCACCAGGTGCCGGCAGTGCTGGCGCGACCAGGACCGCGGGGCGCCAGCCGGCACAGGCCCTCCCTCTCCACAGGCCCCCTCATTCCGACCGGCACCCAGGACAAACTCAGCACATGGCTTCAGGGCGAAGAGAACACGTACTGCACGGCTCTTTCCAAAACACTGCTCAAGTCACGCTACGTTCTCACAAGGATTGCATCCTCCCATAAGACACCCGATGCTTGCAAGAAGAGGATTGCCACACAGAACGGCAACACTTGCTAAACTGTGCTGGAAGGACAGAAGGCCTCCGAGCCGGAGCGTGCCACCGTTAAGGAGCTCACTCCTTCCGAGCAGACGGAGCCATCAGACACCCGTGCCTGCAGAGGCCGTACTGCATAACACATGAAGCAATCGCTTTCACACGTTTGGAACACAATCCGACACTTTAAACTTAACCTCAAACTTAACCTTAAAGACCTTTTCATGAGGAGTGTTGTTAAAAGGTCAAATTGACAATAATTGAGATGGTTTGTTGGTTTTTTGCTTGTTTTTTGTTTTGTGCCCAAGGTCGCGCCGCAGCCCGGGGGCATGGGTAAGCGCAGGGGCAAAGGAGTGCTTGGAAAGGGGCTGAGGCGGCGGCGGTGCCCGGTGCCAGCTCTCCTGGAAGCCCTTACCAAGAGCACCACACGGGGGTCAAACCTTGGATCTGCCCTCCTCGCCACGTTCCTCAGTGACACGGAGCAGACAACAGGGCGAACCCCAAAGCAGGGGGCAGTCCCCACGCCGAAGCGCAGGGCTGCTATCCCGGGGGCACAAACCAAGGGAGATTCGGGCTGGATACATGGGGACCCTTTTCCACCGAGAGGACTCGAGCAGTGTCACAGGCGGCTCAGAGCGGCTGTAAAGCCTGCGTCCTTGGAGGGTCCGAGGTCTCGACTAGAGAAGGCCCTGAGCAACCCGGTGTGACCCCAAAGCTGAGCCTGCTCTGGGAACAAGGTTGGACCAGAGACCTTGTAAGGTCCCTTCCCGACTGAATTGTCCTATGGTCCTACGGCTATACTTGAATGAAAGCATTAGCACTCACTGAACCTGAGTCACTGTTTACAAACACACGCACACAGTTCACTCTTGTTCCCTCCCACCCACGTTGAGAGACCTCTGTACCCTCTTCCAGCCAAAATTAACAACGTTCTTGCCCCCACTGTAAGCTTCCAAATCACCCTGTACACGGCTCATTAACTTAGATCATCTTCTATACAGAAAATAGTTAATACACTTAAATATTCAATTTTTAAAAGTGTAAGGGTGCTCAAGGGACTGGCTAAGTTCTTTAAAAATGAATAAATTGGACAAAAATATTGTTGAGTAGTCTGAGTAATTATACTGCAACCTATTCCTTAATCCAGCAGGTTTAACCCTTTTCTTCTTCCTCCCGTTTTGGTGCCACTCCCCAGTTTCCAAACACTTAATTACACGTGGCTCCTCGGCACTGCGTGTTTCAGCAAGCCAACCACGCAGCATTGTGATCATTCTTCGACAAATTTCTCAAGTAACGTGACAGAGTTTCCAGCAGTCCTAAATAGAATTAGGCAATTCTTTACATCGCAGTTACATAAACTCTTGTTGACTAGAATATATCTGACTAATATTAAACTTCTTGTGTTTGGAAGTCTATAAATAAATCACACAGTTAAGCTTTTAAGAAACTTGTTACTTAGAATCTGGCTCAGATTGCAACAAATAAATAAGCAGTCTAATTATAAGTGCCCCTAAATCGGAAGGTCCAGATGAAATAAATGGGGTTCATGTCCACAGATTAAAACCTCGTTTATCTGAAATGACAGCAGAATTGGAGCTCGGTAAGCAGAGCAAGGACAGTAACGCAGCCTTATAGGATTCAACATTAATCTTACCAAAAGGGTTACAGAAAACTAGAGAAGACCTGCCAGAAAACCTGTGGTTGTATAACATCCAAATAAGATCCATCAGAAGTAACAGATGTTACAATCTGCCTTTTCATCCTGAATCACCCAATTCAATTTTAAAAAATTAAATTCCAGTGAAAAATGCACAATATTTTAAACATTTGACAAACACTACTTTTCTATTTTTGTGGCCGAGAAAAGTACTTATTATTCAACAATATGTCTTGTTAAGTTTCTCAAAATTCTCCATTTGTTATATGACAAAACCATTACTAGCAAGCACTTGCTGTATTCAGTTACGGGTGAAAGGAGGAAACCATTCATTCCCCTACCTTCAAGCGTTCCACACGGTTTGGTGCATGATAATCTTAAAAGTAGTCCCTGCCAATAATTTGTAATTTGCAAATCTCTTCCTGGCATTGGAATCTGTTCAACCAGAAAAAGTCAGAAGTGACTCAAATTCTTAATGAATGTTCATAAGCCCTCCACTTAGGAAAACAAACAAAAACCCTGAACCTCTCTGAATTCATCGCATAATTAAGCCCCGGATTTGTCTTCCCTACAGTAACCTGTATTCACGAAGCAGAAGCTTCCACTACTCGTTGAGGAAGCGCTGAGCAGCAGCAGCAGCAGGGCAGCACGAGCTCCGCGCACGGTGCTCCCAGGACAGACCTGCTCTCGACAGCACCGTGCTGCAGCGCCGGCGGCTCCTGCCCCGGGCTCTGGCTGTGGAGGCCTCCGGCAGGGACTGGGCAGGGTGCCTGAAGCACTGGCCTCCCTGAACCCGGCGCTGGCCCAGCTGCTCCCACAGAGCCAAGCTTCCAAAGGCGCCCAGGAGAACAGCAGGTTGGCTCACCCGGCGCGCCAGGCCGGGAGGCAGCAGTTCAGCTGGGGCAGCGCAGGCCATTCGGCTGCCGCTGGCACAGGGGAACAACTGCCGCAAGACAGACAGGACAGACAGCTGAGGTCAGCAGCCCCTTCATGGGGATCGCCACAGGCCGCACATTGGCTTCTCTCTCCGTGCGGCTGGCGCGTGGCCCACGGCCACCTCACAGCGCCCGGTGTCCAACAGAAACAGCGACAAGGAGAAGACACGCCGGCCAGATCAGTAATGGTCCCGCAATGAGGGTGCCAGCCCGGGATTTTGCAGCTCACACTCCAAGTCTGCTTGACCTCAGCTCCCGCGTGCCTTTAGCAACCCCTGCTCCCCACACTTCTCAGCATGGGCGGCCCTCGGTCACAGGGACGCTTCCACCAGACGGAATTCAGCAGGTGCCAGGCAAAGCCAAGCCGACCATCACCACCAGCCAAATGCAGGCTGCTGTTCGTCATCTCGACAGCTGGCAGGCAGCGGGACATCACGACGCACCACCAGGTTTCCTCAACCACCACGAACACAGAGCCACGCCGGGCCTGGGGAGTTGGAATGGCGTGTCCCTGCTGGGGGGCAGGGGTTCATCCCGACAGGACGAGGCTGGTCTCTCATTTCTGCTCATTAAGAAATCTCATCACATAGCAGATGAGAGACATCCGTGGAAATAACACAAGAGAAGTTCCTGACACCAGTACCTCTACTGGGAAAAACTAAACAAGCAATCAAGTAAAAGGAGATAGACTAGCTGAGACTTCCCGGAGAGCTGACATAATAAAAGCACTGAGCAAATGGTGATGAGATCAAAGAATGGGAGAACGAGGAAAGAAGTAGATCCACAATTAGTAATACAACTACAATAACAGAACGAAATATAAAAAGGTGTCCCAGAGAACAGACACCAAGTGTCAAAGCTGCAGTAGAAGCAAGCACTGAAGGAGCTTTACAATGGCAAAGTGCAAGGCGAACTGACACAGAAGGTTTAGTAGACAATAACATGAAGATCTGTAAAATTGTTTAAGGAAAATCTGCGCAAGGACAAATAGAGCATCTGATCTGTACAAAGGTGCTGTGAAAAGCATCAGTGAATTGGAATGAAATATACGTGAAGACAAAATACTAGGCTTCTGTTTAACAGCAGTATTTGCAGAAGCATTAGAGAAGGGAAATCCTGATAATCCAGATCACAGAAGACAAAATAAATGAGACACCTGCTGAGATTGCTGAGGAAAAACCACGAAGTAGGTTATAGGGAACTTCTGTGCACAGAAAGCAGACTCGGATCAGTTTAAAGTTGTACTTACCAGGTATTTTCACCCTGAAATTGATGGATAGAGGAGGGGAGGCAGGGGATTAAAATAAAGTATTATTTTCTTGACTTTTATAAGGGAGGAAAGTTCATTCTCGAAGAAAGCATTATAAAAATACCCTATATGGCACTCCTGGTAACCACAATTATAATAAGTGACGTATGAGCACTTTCATTGTGCTCTAAAAATAAGTTGCAAATAAAGCAAGTCATTCCACAGTTCCTTGTCAGCATCAGTCTCCGGCTTGAATCACTGCTGATTTGCATCAGGTTTTAAAACTGAATGCTAGATAAATTTAAGAGCATGACACTGGATGAGTAGAATTAAGCCCTTTAAATCATGCAGATGACATCATATACCTGACATATGCTTGAACTAATAACAGTTTTGCAATTTCCTTAGAAAACTTACCATAGAAGTAGTTTTGAGAAAAAGTACTGGTTTTGTGTTGGACAGAGGGCACAGTATCAAATGAAGAAATGCAGCAAAATAATACAAGTAGAAAACTACAAGTAGAAAACTCAATCTGCATGAATTTTTATTTAAGCCAGTATCAGCGTTAAAAGGCAATCTTAATGAAGCCTGCTACATGACAAATTGAGGAAATCACGGACTTCTGGAAAGCTGCTGAAAGCCGTTAACGTAGTTAATATCAAAGTGAAAACTCACAACGGCGTGTAGCAGCATCCCTGTAACAAGTGCAGGTGGCCACAGGCAGCGGAAGGGAAGCCTGGGGCCCGGGACAGCGCCGAGGGCAGCTCTCTGCAGCCAGCCCCCCGCCAGGGACACCAGCAAAGAAGGATGGCGGACACACACCGCAAACAAGGGCGCTGCGACCAAGGGGAGACCATTCAAGAGATGACCCGACTATAGCAGTTGGGCATAATAAGCCTACGTTTAATGGAACAGAGCAATGCTGTAATACCCTCTTCAACCGTGAGGACGCTTCTTAACAAAGCAGAAGCTATTTTTATACTGAAGATTAAGGGAGAGGGGAGGAAGTATACAGAGGTTTCTTTTACCTGCTGTAGGACTCCTCCTTCCCAAATATTGCTGCAGAAATTATACCAACCGAGCCAGCCTCAGCTCCCTTCACAGTACAATGCAACTCCACAAGAAGAGCGGGGGGAACCCCCAGGTGCCGTGAAGGAGATGGGCGCAGCTATTCCCGCAGGCAGAAAGATTACAGGGTTCTTAGTGCTTTGAATTTCTTATACCATGTCAGCACCCACTAATATCAGAAGTCAGCAGATACATTCCCTATGTATTATTAGGCATTCAAGAGCCTAAGCAGGGTTTAAAGTCAGGTTCTGTAAATAAAGAGAAGTGAGCCCAGTCATTACCTCACTAGTGACTGCAGATGAATGGGAGCTGATTTCCTGAACACCTATCTGTAATATTCCTCTTTACAAAATCCCAAACTGACAAAAAACAATCTTATCCATCTTGACATGATTTGCCTAAACTTAAAGAAAATGTCAGTACTTTGCAGCTGATAACTGTTCTTTGGAGAGTAAACTAGAATCCTATGAAAATCATGTTAATAAGAAATGTTAAGCTAATCATAACCACACGGCAGTGCAAAGTGGCTTTGGCAGAGCAGCCATAAAAAACTTTGAGGTCTTAATAAATCCTTTTCCTGACCTCCTGAAATCCCTCACACATTCAGATTTACCCACTTGGCATCTTTTTACCGACTCTCAGTATCTGATATTTTCTTAAAGCTCAAGCAATTGCAGAACTTTCATCAGAACTGCAGCTTGAAAAGGCAAGCTTCCAGCTCTTCTTACCGTGGAGGACAACTGAAAGCACTGATTTCCTAAAAAACCTCTGAAAATAAAAGAGCAAATAGACCAACACCCTTTAAAAACTATGTTATTTCAGACTACCGTAATACTGGTGCCCATGAACAGTTTCTTATTTTTTGCTTGAGTCTGGAATTACGTTTACTATATATTCTTGAAACAGATTTCACAGAATCACAGAATCACAGAATCACAGAATCACAGAATCACAGAATCACAGAATCACAGAATCACAGAATCACAGAATCGTTGAGGTTGGAAGGGACCTCTGGAGATCATGTAGTCCAACACTCATTTCATTAGGGGACATCTACCCTAGGCAATAGGTATGGTACAATAAGTAGATCTGCACTGCTGGAAGTTCACACATGTGAAAGGAATGACGTGATGCAGACATGAAATTTGGAGTCTTAAAAACAATGCAGTGACAAGAGAGCATTAGGCCATTGTGGCCTAGTGGCTAACAAGGATGGCTAAGAAGCCTTTACTAAAGCATCATGCTGATGGCTCTACCCAGCTTCTGAATTTAGAGCTTGTGGCTGCCTAGAGAGGTCTTCACAGGGGTTTCTGTGTTTAGGGATGTCTCAAGTTTTGAGAATAA
>VXAA01003234.1:0-18374 GCA_013399115.1 Anseranas semipalmata
TTCTGTGATTCTGTGAAAAGATCTGAAGACATTTTGGGAAAAGGAAGCTTAGTTTTTATCAATTCCTTACCAGTTTTTTAGATTTATAAGATGAAACAGAAGGTTGGAAAGGTACTTTGAAGGATTACAGTGTAAATTTTCTACTTGGCTTAACGATGTCTCCAAACTAACAAACTTGTCTGTTTTCAGGTTGAGGCAGACTAAAGACACTGAAAATAAGGCAGAGCATTAAGGTATGAGTCCAAAGAAACCAGACTGTTTTTATTTTGCCGATGCTGTAAACATATACATCTGTAAAGCTGTATTACAATTTGCTTTTGAACGAAACTTTGAAAATGCTGAAGCAGCAAGCACATTTTAGTACCTACCTTGAAACTTATGGACAAACGCTCCAAAGAATAGCTTATCATTAATATGCCATTTTCACTGTCTTTTGAACAAACTACTTCAAAATTTACATCAAGCTACCACTCTGACATAAAAAAGGTTATTGTCCTTTGGTGTGCAAGTACACTAAGAATTTACTTACCACAGCAAGTTGTGTCCGTGATGCTACTGTATGAAAAACTGCAGGCATCATTAGAGATTCTTCTACTTTCAATTCCATTTCATTCTCCGCTGAGAATGTGGTTTTGGGGATAGCTGGCGGACGCTCACACAAGATCATTTCTTTGTTGAATAAGAAAATTGGGTTGGTGTCCTACACTCAAAAAGAAAATGAAACCACACATTTAGTAAAGGCACCATTCAGTCACCAATTATTCCATCATATGTTTAATGTGTCTTAAGAACATTAAAATCTACATGTATAAACTGAATAGATTAAAAAAAGGTTTCTCAAAGGAAAGAAATCCAGCAAACAATACACTAAAGAAAAATACTTAAAAATCCCTTACTAAAATAGTTTTTTGTTCCCCTCTAAAACACAGTTTAGATGATGAATGCAGTATGCACTTACTGTTCCAGCACTGTAACTACACACTCTTCTGTCTGGTGCCATACACTCTCCTCCATTGACAACCAGTACCTGGTGCTGAATGGCAATCTTATACTTTGTTTGTATTGCATGTTTCAGATCAGCCACACTGAAAAAGATGGAGGGAGAAGATGACAGTATCAACGTGTGCGCATCTAATTTCACATACTCCTGTAATATAGTCAGGCAACTTGTCTGTTTCAAAGCAGGACTTTTCAAAAAACTGTTACATTTTTATTCTGTACAATGAAATATCTGTAAGTTTTGTAATGGCTGTAAGGTATTGTATTCTGGATATCCACCCAATAAACTATCAGCTAAAGGAGTAGAACCTGTAGAGCACTGGCATGTCATCAGCAATCTTCTTCCAATAAGATCTGATACTGTGCTGAAATTCTGGATCAAATCAAGCATTTAGGATAATAGCTGTAAAAGTCATATTATGTTCTTTGAATGTTTACTTTATGAACACAAAAATGACTTTGTCGTATTCTAGAATATGACAACAAGAGTACTAACACTTCATTAAGCTTAACGTACACACATTTTCACCTAATCAACTCTGACTTATTTACAGTGCATGAAGCGAAGTATAATGCTAGACTGTCAGGAAATTCAACAATCCATATATATGCAAACGCATATAAACATTACAGACACGTTTAATGCAAACACAGTAGACCAATAAACCATCCCTGCTTTCATTCACCATCCTCGCAGCTTTAATTCCAGATGATGACATCTTCATGATACTGCTTAAGACAATTCTAGATTTTATCTTGAAGACACACGCAAACAAAATAAACAAGAATTTACTAATACGATACAGTAACTGACCAAAACTATAATACATTGTGGCAACCACCGTGCAAAGGTATTGAAAAGCTTCAGAGTATCAAGTGAATAACCAACGTAAGCATCAATGGTTTTGATATAACTGGCAGGAAGCATAACAAAGTTACTGGCTATATGGAAATTGAAAAATAAAGATCAGTTATCTAGAATAACCATGATGTAGTATGACAAAATTAATTCACTACAAACACCTCAAGAGCACAGGCTTGTACTCACTAGCTGTGTTACAAAAAGCACTTACCTATCATCCCCATGTTCATTGAGAAAATTGCTTGGCCTGTCCACACACAAGGAGATAGGCAAAGAACCCAAGAAAAGGGTCTTGCTAAAAGGAACAAGTCTCTACAGGCATACAAAATAAGAAGTTAAACTACCCAACTGAATAGTCTTGTACTTTGTCTTGTCCAACAGTTTTTCCTCAAAAAAATATCAGATTGAGCAAAAGTTGGCCCATACCAGACAATTAGATACCCTGTCTGGCAGTTCAGATTCTGTACCTTGCCATGATTTGAGACAATGTCTCAATGTACTAGAGAGCACATGGAGGTACTGACACATCTGCAAATGACAGAATCATAGAATCACTTGGGTTGGAAAAGACCCTTAAGAACATTAAGTCCAATCATCAACCTAACACTGCCAAATCCACCACTGAAGTATGTCCCTTAGCACCACATCCACACATCTTTTAAATACCTCCAGGGATGGTGACTCCACCACCTCCCTTGGGCAACCTGTTCCAACATCTAACCACCTTCTCCTGACTTCCGATCTAAAGCTCCCCTGAGGCCATTTCCTTGTGTCCTATCACTTGTCACATCAGAAAAGAGACTAACACCCTCCTTGCTGCAACCTCCTTTCAGGCAGCTGTAGAGAGTGATGAGGTCTCCCCTCAGCCTCTTCTTCTCCAGACTAAACAACCCTAGTTAGCTCAGTCAGTCCTCGTATGTCTTATTTTCTAGTCCCTTCACCAGCTTCATGATCCAGTAGATGGTTGAGGTAAAGTATTTTATTTCATTCTCAAAAATACCCTCAGTGGGCTTTGCAGAGCAGCATACAAAAATCACACAATGCACAAAGTGTTATTGGCCCTTCCAGCTCCAAGAAGTTTCAAAATCCAAATTCACTTGTTGAGTCATGAAAATCAAACAGAAATTCAGGAGTAAGGAAACAATGAACTTTAGTACAAAATCCATGTAAGTCTTTCAATCAGCATTATCTAGCCCATGTCTTAGCATGTACATCAATTACTTGCAACTCATTCACCACTGATAGAATATGAAGACAGCAGGTAAGGTTAGCTCCAAGGCATATGGGCTATGATGATGTTATACAAGATTTACTGTATTAGATCAGAATTCTACACGAGAACAAGGAAAATGCTATAATATATTTAGTACATCTAGCCCTCTCTAAAGCATCAAAGTCACAAGATGCTTTTAATGTGCAGTGAAAAAAAAACACAAGTAATAAAGTCATTGGGACTTAACTGGGAATCTAAACCACAGCTCTCGTTTGAAGCAGTTCAGAGTCTGGAAGTTCACATTTTACATATAGAATGCTGTAAAATATGTTGGAGCCTTATAACATATGACAGAACCAAGTTTTTCACATCCTGGACGTAGGACAAAAACCTATATGCCAGTTCTTTAGCATCTTGTCCAAAACATTATAGAACATATTTTCTTCAGGATGTCTAAAATACTGCAAGTAGAAAAAACTATCTGCGTAATTTATTTTATGATGCTGATAAGCAAAATATAAAACTGCTATCCAATAAAAGACCACAGAAGACCAGAATTAATTCTCACAGTTTTTTCAAAAAGCAATCCCAAGTATAACACCAGACTCAGCTAAGAAGAGTGTGTAAATAATACTTTCTGGGGTAGTGACATAGGATGTAGGTAACACCCCACTCTTTCATGGGACCTCAAAGAAGCACAATCACCTGCAAGGCATTAAAAATGCTAATAAAAAAAAAATCCCCAATTCACTCAAATACATGAAAACCTAGGTGGGAACTACATGGACATACTAAAAAACAACTGAGTATCACCTCTCAAGAACTTAATATACAAAAAAAAAAAATGTATATACGACTACTTTTATTTATTAAAACAAACAATGCAAAATTAATTTACTTTCTTACTTTTGTACAGCAAGTTCTGTGTCAAAGGTAAGGGTAGTTCCAGTGTTGACCAGAAATACATATAGCTTCATGATGATTTCTTTAGGTCTCTGAAGTTTTTAACTTCCACTGCTAAAATCATTTAGAAACTGAAAAAAAAAAAAAAAAAAAAAAAAAATTGTTAGTTTCATGTATGAGCTATGAAAAAGCAGGTACATGCTTTTGAAAAAATACTTTTAGCTATACAGTGGGTGAATACATCAGCTTTCATACCCCACAGTTCTTTAGCTGTTACTAAACACAAAGATACTTCTCTTACGAGAAACACGGGCACAGGAGGCTCTCATATATGGACAGGCTAGAACACACGAAAATATACACTGGGGAAAGACAGGAAGGGGAGGGAAGACAACTTTTAGTTGCAGAGGCCACCATCTCAGATGACTACCTGGCTTTTCTCAGTTATGAAATGCATTTTTAATCCCCAGATAGTTATTTCCAGTTATCTTTTTTACTTCTACACTTTATAAATAGCAGTATGGTCTACGCCGTATGTATTCATTCCCCAACCCACAGCAACAAAGTCTACCTACTGATTACTATCCCTATGCACAGTTTTTCCACTCAGATACATGGAAACATTATCAAAAAAAAAAAAACCTGCTGAAATTAGTTTTTAAAAACTATTAGTTAACTACAGACAAATACAACCAAAAATCTACAGATTTTCCTCTGTTTTCAGCACTGCTAAATCCGTAGCTACCTTCTTAGTCACTACTAGCTGCTATGGAGTGATCAAATACACATTGGACACGTTTTCAGTCCTGTGCCCTACAAGCTTCTGGATGAATGACTATAAGCAAGCATATGTTTTTCCAGTGTATATAACAGAAGAAAAACATTTAATTGCATTGTAAGACAGTCTGAGATTTAATTTGATATTCTATCCCTGAAATACTCCATACTTCTGGGCCTTTTTCTCTTCTCCTCCACAGAAGCTTGGAAGTTTATGAGTAATTTCCTCCACACTAACAGAGCGGCCGCAAAAGTACACTATCACTGCAGTCATTAATGCGTTGCATTTTTTCATGTGGAAAGAGTTATGAAAAGTTAAGCTGGAGAAGTTTTAGCCTCAGCAATATTCCTATATCATTATAAAAATGACTTTTCGAATTAAATTACTTCACAGGAAGAATAAGAAGTCCCTCTTTCCCTGAAATGAGAACACACAAGATCTACACAGCTAATTGTTATTATTCTAAAATGAGTTTGAATTTGCATTTATCTTTGTCTACACAGACAAAAAACCTAACAGACCACAAAGAATAATAACAAAACCACCNAGAAGAACAAATTCCGGAAAGTCATAACAGCTTTCTTTCAAGAATGTGACTTTCTGCACACTTTTCAAGCATGAATTATAGTATACAAACTAGTCAACACACGCATTTTAACAACAAGGCTTTAGAAAGAGAACAGTGTCAAATAAAGAAAAAAAGCCTCAGTAAAGAATATACTCCATAAAGAAACTTACTAGACACAAAATCTCCTGAATCTCAAGAACATACTAGCAGTAATTTATTATTAAATTCTTTGGCCTAAGCTATAGAGTTAATCAGTCAGAGAGACTTCTTTTCACAAAAGCTATTATTTGTGACTATGGTCCACGTAAAATTAGGAATAGACATGTTAAATACAATGTTTAAAACACATACCACAGAGCACCTAAAAAAAGCTGCTATTCTCGTCTTTCTCATCTAAGCAGAGTAAAATACTTGTACAGTATTTAGTTTTCACACAAACATCACAGCTCGAGTGGTATTTAACAGATAATCTGTCTGGAAACCTCATTCTATTCACTCAGAAAAAGTGAAATTTTAATTGATCTTCGCCATCCCTAATACTACAGCTAACCATTTAAAGCATCGAAAGAAAAAATAGTATCAAGATCAAAAATATTTATGACAGCATCTGCCCTGCATGCATCAGCAGTCTCAAACTTTTCAACTTCAAGCAAAGAATTACCTTCAGGCACTATACGAAGTTATCACCTTCTTCAAATACATAGGGAGAATAAATACGCATTTGCTTTACTTGATTTTGGCAACAGAATAGCATGACTGTTCAAAACCAGAGAAGATCTGCAAAGAAAAGATACAGAATGTAATTAAAAGTATCACTAAAACATCGGGATTTTATGGTTACTGCTGCACTTAACACCAAAGTCGATGTATATGCCAATGTTAGAAAGAATAACTATGTAGTATTTATTTTTCCTAAATTAACAATGCCATCCAGTTACAAGTCTACTCAAAGCTGCTAGCACCTGAGTATTTCTCCCCACAATTTCAATTTAAAATAACTGTAACATTTTTCAGTATTTACAAGGAGGCAATGTTACTTCACTAAAAAGAACTGCTTGTATTTCCATTAACTGAAAGTGTTTTTGCAGATCTGGTGCAGAACACCAATATGATGCTATGAGCAACACAAAGTCACAACGCAGTGCAATTGATCTAAGAAAACCCAGAGTAAAAAGGCATTCTTATAACCTGAAGATGTTACTAGAATCAATTGCTCGTCACTGGCACCCTTGCCAGGGGCTTCCTCTCCCAGAACTGCTGTTACAAATACAGCAATCAAAGTGAGCCAGATCAGCAAAAGTGGTTCTTTTAAGCTAACTTAGTTCATTTTAACTGTTATCAGTTAGGTAGCATGCTGAAGGAGGAGAAGCCCTTGGCAAGGGATGCAGTGACAAGCAATCAGGCTCAGCAACCCATTCAGTTCAACTGGTACAACAGCAGTCAGGAAAGTTCACGATCAAACTCTGAATTACAACAAACATTATTTCTACCACGTTAATGCCCTAGCAAGCTTTCGGAGAAGATGATCAGGCACTATAAAGGGTGATAATCCATTACTAAAAATAGGATTGCTGCAGCCCCAAAACCATTAGAACATATAACTTGTTTTACACAACTCATGCTTCTAGTGGTAAATTGGAAACAAACTCTCTTCATCCTAAATTTGTAAACATTATCATCAAGGAGAAGGTTACACAACTGTATTTTACATGCACGGAACAGGTGGCACTTTGTCAGGCAGTTAGTTATTTGAGCTTTTAAGTTATCTTCTTCAATCCTGTGCACTCCTTTCCTCCTATTCAAAAGGCATATACGCCACCTAGTCAGAAGCAAAGGTGCAATAAATTGAAAAAAGTGATCTGTTTAAGTATCACCATTGGAAAACCACTAACTGAAGTGTCCTCCTTTGGCTATCAGCAGTCAGTAGCTGTACTCAAGCAGAATAAATTTAGGAATAATTGCTTTAGATCAAAGTAATGGACATTACCATGAATCGTAAGAAACTACTTCTACCACAAAGAAAGACCCCAGTACTATAATCTCTATCCTTCTAATTCCTTCGAGACCATTAAGTAGCCAGAAACCAAGTGTTGCTTCTTCCACCCAACACTTCAACAAACAATCTTGAGGGAACAGAACTATACTCAGACACGCAGGACAAATTTGTATGTTCTCACTGTTAAGTTACTACTTAAAGAAGAAAAGAATAAAAGTAGAGTTCACACACTCCCAAGGTTGCCACAAATTTCAGTAAGTACTTCCACAAAGAGAAGAATCACATGAAGCAAGGTTTTAGAAAATATATGCTTTGAATGTTGAGTTTCCCTACACATCCACTGGTGCCTAATGAAGGCAGGCTGCAGGCCTCCCTCCAGCAGGAGCCATCCTGCTGAAGACACTGTTGAGCATCTTCCCATCTGCCCATCTTCACAACACTTGAAGAAACTTAATATTGAGAGCTCTCGCTATTCTTGCATCTCTGGATGCCTGCCTGAGTTTGTCCAACAAAGTCCAAGATTAGTTAAAGGGGGATACACATAAAATCCAGTCACAGTTGCCCATGTCTTTTTCCTTCAAATATCCAGGTTAAAGTAAACTAACACAAGTAAGGTCAGCTACATGCCACAAATCAGCTGTTAAGTTTGTTGACAGAATTCAAGAATATGATTCAGCAGTAACACAAGTTTTTAACATAAGCTTGGAGCAAAAGTCAGGAACCATCAAGTTTCAACAGAATATATCCATAAACAAATACATCTCATTACTCTTCTGTTCGCATTACTTCAATAGGCTGTTAAGAGAATTCCACAATCTTTAGTGTTGCACTGTTACATAGTGTTACAAGTGTCAAGCTTTTTAGTGCTACATTGCCGAAATTATTTTAAGCCATTTTAATAGAGGTTGAAAAATTACAAAATTGGACAACTGCTGGAGACAAAGCTGTTAACTATGTAATTAGAAACTGTAACAAAATGACTTGCCCACCCAGTTTTGTTGCTTAAACTGTGTGACCTGCGTGCACCAATGGGTCAATGCTATCATATGAATAAGATCCTTCAAATTATGGGGTAGAAACTTGTATGATCAACAGCCAGGAATTATTAACATCATCATTTAAAAAAAAAATAGCTGAAAATTTGAAATCAGGAATTGCTGTAGTAACTGCCAGAGCAGGCAGAATATGGTAGAAATGAATATAAGAAAAAGAATGAGGTGACAAAAGTGAAGGTAAGAATAGCACGAAGTAGAAAAACCTTCAAGAACTAATTCAGATGTGCATTTTGTTATACTAGCTAACACCAAAACCAGCCATGAATATGTTATGCTGATGATATAACATCTACTTCATTGCTCTATGTTCTGTTTACATTGCAATACAATTACATCTGCTTCACTTCACAAGAATATTGCAAGCTTGTCCTACCCAATATAAACTCCGAAACAACTGAGAACTTTTGAAGTCTGTGTTGATCAATACTTTCAATTCATGTTGTTTAGAAATTTTGAAATGTCGCTTATTTAGTTCAGAACACGCTCATTGTTTCTACATCTGTAAAAGGAAATGAATGTCTGCTCATGGACCTTTCCTTTTTGTAATTGCAGCACAGACATCACGGGTTTCATAGCACTCCACAAATAAGCCTACGGCTACATTAACTTCCACCATTAGGCGCAGAATCCCTGCTCCGTTATCCATTCTGACTGTTCCATTGCTTCACAGTACAATTCTTTCCAACTTCACAAACTCAAACACTACAATACAGCACTCAGGGTAGGACAAAGACAGCACTCAATGCTTATTTATGTTGTTTTTGTTTAAAGGGGCATTATCAACTTCACTTTAAATTTATTGTTTCCTCCACAATATTCCAGTATTTGAGTTTGTGCGTGGTTTTTTTTTTTTTTTTTGACACCTCATTTTCCACGCCTCCTGTATAAACTGGATTACAGACCAAACTTTAACAACCCAAGTTATTAATACATTTTTATTTAACCACCTAGAATTTAAACTAAATTATGCCAAAGTCATAGCTTCCCTTAAAGCCCAGGGGTTTAAAATTCCACTTTTTACACCACCACCACATCAGCAGTACAGGGTACCTTGCTTTTAGTGCCTGGGGAAGTATTACTTCATATCTGCACAGTAAGTGCTGTGCTCATCAGTGCTTCACCTCCCAGGTCAGAGAGGACCAAGAAGTCCAAACCGCTCACCCCCATGTGTATCTCCAGGTTGGAAGAAGTACAGCTCTAAAAACAGACAGACAGAACTAGCTTAAGCACCTAAGCAGGGCAATACCCTCATTATTCATTCAGAAGCCCACATTTTCACATTGCTAATTATCAGACATCCACATAGCTCTTTGCGAACATCATCTGTATAAGGCTGAAAAGGAAAGCTCTCTTCTCTTACTGAGGACCAGCTGAGGCTACATTGCAGGTAATAGATACTGCCTCCAATATGAATCATAAATATTACCTGTGATTACAAGGGTCTGGTTTCTCACAGGAGATTAGTGTTGAATTCCTACCTGCCAAAAGGGCAATTCATCCAAGGCAAAGTCTGACAAGTCCGTCACATGCGAAAAAGACTCACGTTCTATTCCTCACGCACTGAATATCTTATTTGGAGTACATCTCCCGTCAAGCAGAACATGCCTTCATTACCTCTCGGGATGGAGAACCAACTTTGGGGCACATTATCATTTTATTAAGCTGTCCTTCATGTCCATGCAGCAAAATTTAAGTTTTGCCTTTGAGCTGCTGCAATTCCTGTGATTTCACCTTTCTCTTCTCTGAGCAGGATTTCCTGTTTCACTTCAACTTCGGCAACTCTATAACAGACAGAATACTGGGCTAGTACAGAATAGTCCTTCCAATTCAATTTGCTTTCTTCTACAAATCTGTGTTCTACCTCTATTTCCTTTGCTTTTTTTCCCTGGTGCCCTTCTCAAAAAATAAAAAAATAAAAAAATCTCTTGATCTAACTTCCACACCTCACTTCATAAGCAAAGGATTTAACAGCACATTTCCTAATATCAAAGGAAAGGGAACACAGAGACTAAAGCTGAATTTAAGGAAATAAACATCTTTCTTCATGTTAGCTGTAAGATCATCTGTAAAAACAGACTTCAAGGAGCTTTCTTCAATATTGCCACCAATGCTTCTAACCAAAAATATCTTAATTTTGCAGAAGACCAGTGTGATCACCCAGAACAGACAGGATGACCTTGCTATGATAGCACACATTCTTCACTAATGCTTTTAGCAACACAAGCAGCTTAGTTTCTAAAGCACAATGCAAATGCATACCCTTATCTGAACATCTGACTGTTGAAAGGAAACATGCTTTAAAAGGCACTTCAAGAAACAAATTCCAAGTTTCTTCAATAAATCACAGAATGGTTTGGGTTGGAAGGGACCTTAAAGATCACCCAGTTCCAACCCCCTGCCATGGGCAGTGACACCTCCCACTAGACCAGGTTGCTCAAAGCCCCATCCAGCCTGGCCTTGAACACCCCCAGGGATGGGGCATCCACAGCTTCTCTGGGCAGCCTGTTCCAGTGCCTCACCACCCTCACAGTAAGGAATTTCTTCCTGATGTCTAATCTAAATTTAGCCTCTTTCAGCTTAAAGCTGTTACCCCTTATCCTATCCCTACACTCCCTGACAAAGAGTCCCTCCCCAGCTTTCCTGTAGGCCCCCTTTAGGCACTGGAAGGCCACTATAAGGTCTCCCCGGAGCCTTCTCTTCTCCAGGCAGAACAACCCCAACTCCCTCAGCCCATCTGCACAGGACAGGTGCTCCAGGCCTTTGATCATCCTTGTGGCCCTCCTCTGGACTCGCTCCACCAGGTCCATGTCCTTCTTGTGCTGGGGGCCCCAGAGCTGAATGCAGTGCTCCAGGTGGGGCCTCACGAGGGCAGAGTAGAGGGGGACAATCACCTCCTCGACCTGCTGGTCATGCATCTTTTGGGGCAGCCCAGGATACAGTTGGCTGTGATATGTGATGAATATACAACAGGGCCTCTCCTGACCCAGATGTAGAGGAAAACCTCATCGCCAGCCCCTCCAAAAAATTTTAAACCAGGCCATATATAATCACCAAGATGCACGTTACTCCAGGTGGAGATCCTATCTCCCACTACCACCTTACAACAAGTCCTAAAAACCTCATGTTCAATCCACAACGTAGTCTTCAAGAAAGGCTGTCAATCCCTGACATCTGCAAGGTGCCATCTGGAGCTCTATTTATACTGTGCTGAGATGTGCGTCAGGCACAGAAGCAGTTACTTAATTAAAGCGTCTCCAACAGTCACTGTGCTGTTAGCAGCTCTCAAACCCATAGGCTGGTCAGTAAAGCAACTCTCTTCCACTCTTAACACAAGAAAGAAGTTGCAATTCTGCACAGCAACCAGGAAATGTGCCCAAGTCCCTACTTCGCAATTCACTAAAGAGAAATTTCAAAACTCAGTAATTCACAGTATGAGAGGCATTTTTCCTCTTTTATTTTTGTTTTATTATTTTTCATTAGGCATTTTGCACGATGCCAGCCTTGTATTTGCTTTGCACAAAACAGGAGTTACACATGAATATCATATGAATGCAGGAGCACCTCTGAATTACGTGGAAGCTAATTCTGTTCTCCCTACTTGGCAACGCAGGTGGAGCAATACCATCACAGACCCTCACCACCACCAATGGTGGAACAGCAAGAGATCAAAAGCAACTCTATCTGGGCAGGTAAAAAAACACTGTACATAAAAGAGAAGCTTTAAAATTGAGGTGGTCCAAACAATGCAGCTTCTTACAAGTTCAGACAGAACTTATATCATGAATTCTAGTAGAAGAACAGTTTCATAGAACCACAGAACGGTTTGGGTTGGAAGGGACCCTAAAGATCATCTGGTTCCAACTCCCCTGCCATAGGCAGGGATGCCACCCACTAGATCAGGTTGCTCAAGGCCTCATCTAACCTGGTCTTGAACACCTCCAGAGATGGGGCATCCACAACCTCTCTGGGCAACCTAATGTGTTTCAAACACGTTTATGAGGCAACAAGCATATTATTAGACATGACGTCATGATTCCTTATGTATATAATTATAGAATTTCAGTTCTGAGTGTTAGCATCTATTTACATTATTCTTTCACTATATTTGTGCCAAAACACAATCCACATAATGAATCGGACAAAAGGTTTTCTCCTCCCCCCTCAAAAAAAGTTTACCAGCTTTTGCAAACCCCACATCTCTTATCTGTCAAAAAGTGAAATTTCTGTGCCTTGGTTAACAAGTACAAGTCAGAAAACAAACCAAGGTTTTCTGACATTCTTATTGCTAGGAAACAGCCCACAGCCTGTAGAAGTACTCTTTTTCTTTCTTTTTTTTTCTTTTTCTTTTTTTTTTTTAATTGATGGAAACAGGCTTTCCATAGCTGTCTGCAACTTTTCCTTTCACAAAGTTAACCAAAGGTTTAATCAGCTTTTTTAAAATGTATAATTTTACCATTTCAAAAGCATTTGCAGACTACACATCTCCCTCCAATTATGGAGATTAATACTTTGCAAAGAATGGTGCTCTTGGGTATGTAGAGCTTCAGGTGATTTTATTCAAGTTACTGACTCCATACTGGTGGGGAGGTTTCCCCTGTAGAAATAAAGTCTTTAAAAATAATTAGCATGTAAAATCATGCAGTGTTTGCAAATAATTCTGCAAGAAACAGCCAACAAAAATTCCTTCATTTCTTACACCAAAATGAGACAAGTCAGCACCAATGCTTCTCCTTCGTTACCACTTTCTCTCTGGCTAACCAAGACCATGATCACAAACACAGATTATAGCAAAAGCATCAGCCTTATGAATCCCTTTCCTCAGCCAATTGCCCTTCTGCTTCTCTCCCTGCATCAACTTTCAGTCATGCAAGTTTCCACGGTTATATGCAGTAAACTGGATTACTTTGCTGTAGCAAGTTAGAAACAACACTACCATAATCTTGGTAAACTGTTCAAATGATTAGCAACTTCCAAAATGGTGTCACATTTTTTCCTCTTCATATGGATACTTATCAACATGCAGAGTGAACATAACCCCCAATCCACCCTATGAGGGGATTCCCATACTCAAAAAAATCACATCTAGATCTTTGCCAAATCAGCTTACTACTCTATTTGCATATTACATAATTACAAATCACCTTCAGGTCTCTGTTGGAATCAGTCTGAAAGATAACAGCAATGTATCAAGAAATGAGAAAAAGTGCAGGATGGGTATGAAGAATATTAAAGTTTACTCTATCTCAAGAAAGTGTTTAATAATTTTCAACTAGCCTTTTTGCCTTCCTTGGCTAAATCTCTGGCAGTTTAAAACAGCTAACAAAGTGCATTAACAAAATCCCTTCGTGGAATATTACCAACTTAAGTAATAGACAAACTCAGGAATAAAAAAAGACAACAAAACCAACCCACAACTATTTATATACGACAATTGCAGCCCTACCTTATTAAACCCTGGCTGTGTTGTTTGCAATCAGAACATTAAGGTGAAATTGCTTTGTTGTATGGCATATGCTTTTTTCAATTCGTAGGTATTTTATCTTCGAGTCTTCCACATAACTTAAGTAAAGGCAAATTTACACACTCCACCCCCTCTTTTTGTTCAGATTGAGATCTGAGGAATTTTGTAGGTGATATTTTAATTTTTTGTTTAAAGAAGTGTTCACTGGGTTTACATCAAGTCTCTTTCAATCAGTAGGCAACACATAAGTATCTGTACAGAGCATTTTTAATTACAATAGACAAATAAATCACCCCGAGTTTAATAGCAGAATACTTGCAATATAACATAAGCATAATATATTATAAAAGAGCTGCTAGTCCAGTTACACAATATATTCTTACATAAGAACCTCCATTTCATCTGAATTTAATAGAAATATATGCTCTGGAGGACAGAAGGAAAACTGTATTAATAAAAGCACCATTTTATCAGCGTAAACTGCCTAACCTAAGCACAAGTACACCAAATAAGGATCATAGATCCATACTTTTGACATACAAGCACATCTAGCAGGCATCAATGAACCCAAAATAAAATTTGAGATAAAACACTGACGTTTATAATCCTTGCAATATCAGGAAAATACCACCATTCAAACGACAAAAAAATTAGAATTGTTGCAGCCATATCTGCAACATGCATAATAGATAAAAGAGCAGATTTTACAGAATGCAGCACAAACATATTCAATCATATAAAAAAGTGGCAGATAAGTTACAAGATAAGATCAGTTACAAAACAGAACTTGAGCACAGAATAAAATTTGGGAATTTAGGAGCAGTTATCTCAAATGTTCATAGTAATCAGGTCTCAGCAAAGTGCCATTCTGAACAGATTTTATATTGCAACTTTGCTAAGAGAGGTCCGATCTTTGAATTTGTGACGGAAGTAAAACTTGTCCTTTAATTACTCCTCCAATGCCACTTCCTACCTCAAAAATTGCTTTCAATCTGTTCAAATTGAAAACACCATGCTGGCCTTTCAAGCATATCTTCAAGAGTATGAATGAAGATTGGTGAATTGCTGACACTAATTTCACCTTATCGATTCAAATACTGACCACACTGTTCCCACACACACTACCAAAACTTTCCTAATCCCCTGAAAAAAAAAGTAAAAAATAATGTTCCAAAAATAATCTTAGCAGGTAAGAAAATATGAGCTATTTCATAGCAAGACAAAAAAATTCTGAAGTCAGAGTGGCATAACACAGCAAGACAGATGTGGGACATCTGGAACCCAACTAGGCAACAAAGCAGTTCTACATTTTATTCTCAATCAACAGGTAATCAATACAGATGGGAGAGAAATTCATATAACTCTTTGAGTCACAGAAAGCAGACTACCACATTCTACAACAGCTGATTTTCTAGATACACCAACTACTAGAGATTTATATATAGCACACTAATCATTTCACCTTGATGTGATAAAGGCAGCAGGCCCGGCTGCAAAATCTCTTCCCAGAAGGAACTGTCAACATCTCAGAAGCACATAAAAAACTGTACTAGCAACTGCTGTTGCTCAAGCAGGTAGTTTGAGCTCAGAACCCTGCTGGAGCAATGGACTGCAAACCCCAACAACAAAAGGAAAATGAACACCTGGAGATGGACAGAAGACGAGCAAGAATTCTCTTGATACCCCGGGTGGTTCTCCTGATGAGTCAACAGCAACCGGCCCCACCTGAATCTCTGAGCAAAAATTTTTATATCAATAAATTTCTTTTGATATTTTTTTTTATCAACAACAGCCAGCAATTTAATTTAGATATTAGTTATTATTAACAATCCAGATATGTTCAAATCCCATTAGCTTTAGAAAACATCAAAATATATCCACTTCCAACCCTGCTTACAAAGAGTAATAACTGATACGTGGCTATGGTGTCCTCCAACCTCTCTTTCAACTGCACTCAAAACTTAAAGTAGATCTGCAATACATGTTAACCCATAGACAAGTGACTTTCACAAGAGCCACAGAAGCCATAACTACTTCACAAAATAAGTTAGTCAGTGATTTCTCTATCACCCATCAATTACACTGCAGGCTTTTATGACAAATAAATCATGAAAACTTGTACACTGAAATCATTACTCTAACTAATGAGCTACAATATGCACACTTGAACTCTAGCAACTAGGTTAGTAATTTACATTAGTGATTTTTTTTGCCTGCCTGGTATCAGTGCATACAACCAGGCCCTGCAGTATAATACAATATTATTATGTAAGCTTGCATCTTGTAACCAAGTGTTTGCTACTTCACCGATTACTACTTTTAAGGACCCCACTAACAGTCAATGCTCTGGTGCAAAGTTGGTAGGGTATTAGAAAATTTCTTTTTTTGTTTTTTCATTTTCCTTTTCAGAAACTCCTCACGTAGTATCATGGCCCTGCGGACCAACGTGGTGAGCACACCTGTTCTTGGGCACTACGCGTATGCAGAAGGAGAGGCATGACAGCTTGGACACTGTCCAAATGACTCTGGAGTAGCTCGTGTGACAGCCGGGTATGCATGCTGTACTTCTGAGTACCCACCCTATACAGCTTTCTTCGTTTTACTGTAATATGTGAGCGAACTCAACCTGTGCAGTAAAAATCTCAAGATCCTCACAGCACTCTGAGCCAGTCTTCCGCTGAAACGATTACTTTAAAAACAAAGGCTTAAGAACACGCTGATAACAACCAACCCTACAGGATAACGCAAGGAAAACTTCTTTCAGATGATCCTACTCTGTCACTCTCCCATCAAAAGGAGCGGAAGGACACGCGCTGCTCCTATCCTCCCACATACACCTACCCCCTCTTTAACCAGAATAACTGAAATTCTAAGAAATTTACAAATAGCTTAGAAACTATGTTTTTCACCTTAAGTTTTGCAAAACTATGTATAGCCTTAGCTGTGTTCAGACTACATGTGGGGACAAACAATGTTTTAAACAGACACCAAAAAAGACCTCAAAATAACCATCGCCCTCTTCTCCAGTAAGTGCAAATCTGCTTCGTACACTTCTAATTATAAATATGGTAACATGACATGGGGAGAGAGCCAGCCCCTTGAGTAAGATCACCGAGACTACTAACCCAAATCTGCACTGAACAAAAGGCAAGATCAACAGATTACAGCACGATATAGCTTGGTGAGTTTTGTTTTTTTTTCTTTAACCTACAAAACAGACAGCTATTTATACAAATGTACAATGATAATTTACTTCTAAAGTGCAATTACATCTATCTTTCACTAACCCATTAACCCAAAGGTTCCTGCTTGTACTTCTGGCTCTATAACTGGCACTGCTGAAGTCCCTTACTCCATGTTCTGAGCTAAGTTAAATTCTATTCACTACCCCAATAAAATAAAACCATTTTGAGCTCTAGATGGCATTTAGAGTAAGTACAAATGTATCCTCTGCACAATTTCATTTAAACTAAACCTGCATGATTTGTATGTCCGATTTCTTTCTTGTTAGTATTTGCTCTTTGGCACTGAAGTTTATGGGAAAACATTAATTAACAGCCAAGTCTTTTCTTCAAGTGCTTCATCTTCTGAAAACATCCCAAAATACTACATATTAATTTATTTTTTTAAGTTCACAACTTAAATATATTGTAAGAGTGCACAAGTTTTCTTTATTGTTAGGAAATATTTCTAGTATTCCTCATAATACTGCCCAGCCACGAACTTCAACTGTAAGATGCATCTTTTTCCATCTTCATTATTTTCCCAACACAGCCGAGGTATCTTTTACTGGGCAATGAACCAACCCATTTCGGAAGTGCAGTTCTTCCACAAAGCCTACTATGCCAACCACTTCACACACTTATGTAGTGGCAGAAAAGCCACCTGACCTCCTCATTCTCTCCCGTAATGAAATAAAGGTGAAACTTTAAATATGAACTTATCGAATGGCTCACTGACAGAACACACCACTTAATTACTTCAGACAAGAAACAAATGGTAGAGTAAGAACAACCATGGCTAAAAGAGGACTAAGCTAACATTTCAAGGTTGCTTTTGAGTATCTTGGCTTCAGGCACAATTTTTTTTTTAATCTTTAGTTAAAGCTAGGTAAGAAACATGGGTGATGCAAGGATCTGCTCATTTAATTTTCCCAGCATTCCTACTGGCATTTCCACCTTTGGATCGCAGTCAGTCAGAACTTTGGAGGGCGCTGAGAAAGGAAAGCCAGCTCAGACCAACAGAACGGCCTGACAGCACACCAGCAAGCAGCGATGAGAAAACAATGGGAAAACTCGGCGCACGGCATACGCTTCCTCGGCAGCAGAAATAAGTAAACAACGGAGACGAAGGCAGAACAACGCTTGTAAACACGGGGCTTCGGCTCGCCGTTTGGCTGCCTGCTGCTGAAGGCGAGCACGAAGGCGCAGGCCGGCTGAGTCATCCCCCGGAGTAACTTCGCCGCGGAGCCCTCGCCCTGGCAGCGAAGCCGCGGGCAGGGAGCGCCCCGGCCCGGCCCGGCCCGGCCCGCCCGGCGCC
>VXAA01003234.1:18894-32771 GCA_013399115.1 Anseranas semipalmata
CCCGCGGCCAGCAGTTACGTGCAGCCCTGTACTCACCGCTGCGGCCCGGATCCTCTCGCCGCCTCCCCGCAACGGGCCGGGGCCCCCGAGGGGTGTCGCGGGGCTTTTGGCATAAAGCAGACCGTGAGGCTTCCCTGTGGGCTGGTCTCTTGCTCCTGTCCGGAGAAAACGAAAATGAACTTTGCACGCGTTGCTTTCGGGTTTCTGTTTTACTGTGGGTGTCTCCGGAGGTTTAGCCACGCAGAGAAGAGCAGGCGAGAGAGGTGTGCGAGGAGCCTTCGCTCCGACTGCGGGTGGGGGTCACAGCGCTGCGCTTAGGGACATCCTGGCCTTAAGCGTGGGGCTGGGCCGTATGTCCTCTGCTGCAGCACCGTGACCTCTCCTTCATCTGTAGCATGTACCACAGGCGGCAGGTCACGGAGTAGAAGAAATTCAAAGCACGATGTTGCGGCCAGAGTAGGAAGCAAGCACATAAGAAGAGGAATGCAAAGCGAGAGCACAGGCATCAGGCATCTCATTTTCAGCCTGCAGGACAGATGCATTTAGTAAAATAACTAGGTTCATTATATAAAGCATTTTCTCCCCCCTCACCTGAGGTTTCCTCTTAGGCCTGTTTAAACATTGTGTGCGCAGCCCTTCACCTAATTTTATTTTTCCTTCTAATTCATTAGCCAGAAATTATGCTTTCTGAAAAGCTGGACCAGGCTTATGGTTCTCACAGTAAACTCTTAGTAGCTACCTCTGCCAGGTTGAAGAGTTTCATGCCTGTCTGTCATGTTAAAGACAACGTTGAGCAGTCACAGCCTGTGCAGACAGGTATTTGTTCTCGGAAAACACCGCTGCTGTGGGACTTTGGAAGTAAACAAGGCCTTGCTGCCCCCAGTTGCCACCCTGTGGCACCTGATACTGAGCGCTTTCCGACTCCTGCAGCTTGTTGGGAGACATGGCCTAGTTACCCACATTCTGAAAGACATCTTTGGCACTTCAGAGTACAACAGTGAATGGAGCTGAGATGGCATTGGTAGCAAAATGAGCAGACATAACTGAATGGGAAATATGATCAGGGCAATTGAGCAATTCAGGGCAGCTTTGTGTAGTTTAATTTTGATTATGTCAATCAAACGTTTTACTTATACAGATGTTAACTTCTGCTTTTTGCATCTCCTAAAATGGTCTTTTCCTTCATAAATTCTTTGAATGTGAAGGATTAATCTTCTGTACTGTGAAGGGAACGACATCCAGCTAGAACTTCACAAAACAAGTGCCGTACACTCTAAACAGGGAGGTAAGGCAAAGTTAAAAAACAACATTGAGGTTTAGTAAGCCTGAAGCACTAGAGAGCCTCATTAAACTTTTCTGGACAAGTAGCTTGAGGAAATACTACTGGGAGTTACCTATTGCAGTTTGAGGGTCAACGAGAGAAGGAAGAGCAGGTATGTAGACACTGGAGTTGCAGTGCCAACAGGCTGGGTAGTTTTCTGACAAAGCACCTCTGCCATGCAGGCTTTCAGCAGTTGCATAAAGTAAGGCTCTAGAAACAGAAGCACTGTTCGGTCTTTGACAGCATGTGTGGGACAACTTGATTTCAGAGGCAGCTCAGGAAGGACTGAAGCAGGAACAGGAGTAAGCAAAGCACTGCCAGCAGAGCAGGTTGGTCTGGCTTGTTCTTGCAACATTTCATTATGTTGCTTCCTCTCAAAGTGATCCAGAGCCACTTCATGCCAAGCAACTAATTACAGGTTTTCTTCATGAGCTTGTCTGAACAAAAACAAACAAAAGTTTAACATTGTATCTAGCACTTCTGCCCTGAAAAGCAGTATTTTATGAAGATTATTTTGCTCCAGGATATATGAAAAGAAAGCATTAAATCAGGACTGCTGATAATTCTTCACATTTCCGAAGCGCTGTACCAAATTTAGGCTATTATACTTTCAACATACCATTCAGGATTCACCAGTATGTTTTTCCACATTCTGTGAAACAGGCAAGGAGGTTGAAGGAGTATTTCACTGTGTGCTTTTAATTTTGGGTGCTGAATTAGGTATACCAAGGAATGTGTCTCTTAAACATGTTCATGCAGCTGTAGTCAGGGAGCAAAAAGAACAGGCTGCTCTGCAAGGGCAGGCAAGCTGGCAGCCGAGGCTGACCGCAAGGCAGGCAGGGGCACAGGCATCGTGAACAAGGGGCACAGTCCCACAAAAACCCAGTTCAGCCACCAGCTCAGTGGCTGGCAGGCAAATCCATGGTGACAAGGCAGGCCTGGGGGCGAGCCGGCACAGAGCATAGGAACAGTGGGGTTGCAGCTGCAGCGTAGCTCAAGAACAGGCCGAGGCCAAGGGCTGAAGCTTAAATGCAGCTCCTGAGCAGAGGGGAAGCAGCCCCCCCAGGGCCACTCACAGTTCTTTCACAGCAGCCTGACCAGGTCCCACGGCCACACCGTGTCACAGGTGGCCTCGAGCAGGGACAGCCAGGCCCCTAGAAAGGGCTTGCAGAGCCTGTTTGTGCTTTCAGGGCCGTGACAGCTGCCGTGAGTGGATGTAGATCTATATGCAAAGTTAATACACAGTGTAGATACAGAAACCAATATGAAAATAGACTGGTAAACTTTCTGTTACAGATTACCATCTCCTTCTTACAGTCATTCTCAAAATTGATTTATCTGTTGTGTGTATCCATTCCCCAAATTATTCTTAAATTATATCCAACCTGAGTGTGGTAGTCCGATCTAACTTAGTTGTTGCAGACAAGAGCCCTTTTAGCTTTCTGCAATGTCTCTGTTTCTTTTAATTTAAATACACACTTCATAATAGATTGTGTATGTTAAACTAGATACTAAAAATGTGATTTATACTTAAAAATTCCAGTTGCAAGCCAAAGCTATACATGTAAAAAAAATGAAGCAAGGTTGGTTAGCTACTACAAACTATGGGGGTAGTAATGTCATGAAGTCGAGAATGCTTTTTGAGAGACAATGCTTTAGAGAAAAATATATATGTATATTGATTTCATTCAATTCCAAAAGAAAATTAGGAGACAAGTTAGTCTGAGTACTCCCAGAACAAATGGGACAAGACTGTGAAAACTCCTGTTTGATTTGCAGTATGCTTTATGAAAGACATCCAGTGTCAATCTAAATTTTCAAGGATTACAGTCGTTAATTAGCATCATATTGTTACCTCAGCTGGGCAGTTTCACTGTCAACCATTCAATTTCTTACATGCTTCTCTTGTGGAGATGTTTGTTCACGTGATTCCTTAGCACCTCTTAATTTTCTCCATGGCACCAAATAAGCTAATCCTCTTGAGTTCTGCTCATAAGTGTTTATTCCAATAGTGCATATCTAACACTCCTCTGTCAGGCATCCCCCTTAAATTGATAGCACCAGGCCAGAGAAATTATTTAAATTTTTTTCAGTATCAAACAGGGAAGTGGCATATCAATCTTTCTGTACCTTTTTCACCTGCAATTGTAATCTGCCCTGCCAGTAATGGACCAATACTGTTGGTATTCATTTAGTTCCAAATGTACTTGAAAAACCACATCTTCCTATTTTCTTTAGCTCTACTTGCCCATAACGGTCCCTGTGTACTTCTGCTTCCCTTACACTTGCTATCTTTATCAACTTCCCTTCAACTTTGTCCTTTTTTCTTTTGGTTTGGTTTGGTTTTGGTATTGGAAATAGCTGCTTTTACTTCCCTGCTGGGCCAGGCTGATGTTTTAAACCTAAGTTCCTTGTCTCTCCATTCACTCTCCATTGAGGCTCTGTGGCATCTTGTAAAGAAATCTTGAACAAGTATTTGTTTTCAGTTTAAATTTTCCTGCAACAAAACAAGTTAATCACTTTTTAAAATAGTGTGTTTTTTTTAAAGCATGAAGTATTTATTACTGCTCTGAACTGGAATTTACAAAGTAAATACCAGTCTCCAACAGCACAAGTCCTCCTCCATATTAGGCAGAGATACATAAAGAACTTTCATTATCCCTTAATGGAGCCTGGCAGTCCAGAGCAAACAGCAAGTACTATCCCATCTCTTGCTTCTTTTCCAGAGCACAGACTGGTCCATAAGCTCTCAGTAATTTGTTTTTGAATGGTCAATGACTCAGGAGCAGCTGAAGCCATTTTTGAAAGCACACCACTCCCTCTGACCCTTTTATGGATCATTCCTAACTGGTGATTTTAACATCATGTGACTCTTCCCAATATGTTTCTGTAATTCTGACTGCACAGGTTTTGAATTCATAAGTGAGTAACTTGATTTCATGTTCATTGCCTGAGCTCTGTGCAGGAAGCTAACTATTTAGCTTCAATTTAACATCTAGGTCATGAGATCAGGTTTTGGTCCTGGGCAGAAATATGCAAATGACATTTAAACCTCAGATAAAATAGTCAGAATGGACATGCCTTCAGAAGTGGTTAAGAACAGGAGCATTGAAAGGAACACAGGCCGCCTGAATAATCACATAAAAATCTTCTTTTCTCCTTTTGATTTAGAGACCTCATTTGTGTGTAATGTAACAACCGAACCTTCCCTCGCCACCACCTCTCCACAACACACAGAGGATATTGACCACAAGACCAAACAAGTAATGCACTAAAGACTACATGGAACAATAGTAATAATAGTTACAATTATGTAAGGACATTGGTGTATTAGCATTACTGAGTATTTCATGTTACTGAGAATAGAATTGACATTTTGTATTAAAGCACTTAAGTCACATTCACATATACATTTACAGTTTTCAATGTTAAGTCTAATTCCTACTGAGAAGAAAAATAGTTCTATAAACAGATATTTGGGTTGAAGAAGTTATCCCAGGAATTCATTTGGCCTAAGTTGCTAGAAGGCTATGTGAGACACCTCTTCATTTTACAGTTATGGCACAGGATATGCTGTCCCCATTTGCAAAACAGCATTCTAAGTACCTAATGGTCTTTTTGTTCACAGATCACATCTTCCCATCCTCTCATGATTTGCATCAGTCACTGTCCTGGATCAGTAACCATAAAGAAATAATTCATAAAACCAGGGGCGTAGGCTTACCTGTGAGGCTGCAGCTTCTCTCAGCCCTGGCAGTGAACTTTGCATCTCACTGTAACCCCAGCACAGTACAGGAAGCCACGTTCAGATGGCGGGATTCCGGGAACAGGGATTTGGGGCATACCCAGCTGAAAACCCAGGTCACAAGCCAACCAACATCCCAGCACCCAGCCTGGAGATGCTCCTCATCAGGCACTGCCCTGAGACAGCCTCATACACTTCTAGACTATGTCCACTGCTATATTTAGATTTTAATGTGCAGTCTATTTTTTTTTAAAGGCTAGAAAAAGTATGATTACATATAATCTAAGTCAGTAACTCAGGCATTTGTTTTTCTTTTGTCTTTTTTGTTGTTGTTGTTGTTAAAAAGGACTGCTTGCATTCTATATTAGCCTATAACCTCCCCCCACCCACAAGCTTTCTATTAACACAAACTGGAAATTCAAAATGCAGAAACTCTTCATTTAATATAATTTATTAATTATATTTAAATAAATTACTAAGAGCCTTAGCCAGATATATAAAACCCACTTTGTACCTAAATGAAGATGAATTGTGAAAAGAAAATATCATCTGTTAACATATTGAATTATTTTTTTCTCCTTTGGTCTGTTAACTTACAGCATTCAGCACTTTTGTTTCATTTTTATTCCTGAATGGAATGGAAACAAAGCCATCATTTTCTTCTAGCTCTCAGATTCTTAATTCAAAGAATTAGTCATTGACCTCAATTAACTGAATAAACTGAAATTATGATTCTTTGCATCTCCAGAAGAGGATATACCTATCAAATATTCCTAAGTACCTAGTTAAATTATTTTAAAAAGATACTGTAGGAGTAGACTAATTTAAGCTAGATTTTAAATCACTTTCAAAAAAAAAAAAATCTGACTATTCTGAGTGTACTTGCATTCATTACTCATTCTTAGGAGCTTTTTTATATTCATTGATGAGATCAGGCGTGGGTGCTGGCAGAATCCTCTTTCAGGGCTTTTCAGCTTTGGAATTTGCTCTGCATTCAAGCTTTGCAATACAGCAACTCTGATGTCTGCTGGTTTCATTGCATCATTTATGTTCCCCATGCATTTTAAAAGTATGTATAGATTGAAGCCACCGCAGAGAGGGAAATGTTTAAAGAGACAGAGATTGTGGGAGGCTATTTTGAAGTTAAAAATAGCCAAAGCTCATAAAACGAATGTTTTTCTAAAATGTATTTCTAAAATGATTGCGTTTAGTATATTTATGCACCAATGTATGAAGGACATCAAAATGGACACTAATGGGTAAAAATCTCTACTAATTACAAATTACTCTTTTCTGCTGAAATAAGCAAGCTAGAGATAATGCAGATCACAATCTGCATAATAATTTGGGCATGGGAAAGTAAGAAAAATATGCTGGAAATCTAATCTCACCACCATCAAAATTGTGAATAGGATTATTTTCTTGAAGACTGGTTTGGGTTTTTGCTTTTCTTCTTCTTCTTTTTTTTTTTTTCAGTATATATACAAAATCATATTTGTGCATAGAGTTTTTCTGTATTCATGATTTAACTATGAAGAAATGAGCTTCAGTAAGTAGTATGTCTGTTGTTTCCCCTAATACATAACCTTAGTCAATGAATTTTTATTGTTTTGGATCCATTTTCATGGAATCATTCTGAGCAGTATTAACAGTATTCTTAATCCTTTTAGCTGTCTTAACTGAATTGAACTGTTGGCATCATGATGAAAAAGTGTGGTGTAGGTGTCACATCAAACTATAGATTAACTAATTTTATCCATTTGCCATTTTCGAACATTACCTTAACATTAGAACTCTACATTTTAGTCTCCTGAAGTTTCCCTGCTTTTCACATTTTTATTAATATTAACTTTAGTGGGCAGCAGTATAGAACTCCAAGTAACCTGGATTTACTCACTCAAATTATTAATCCCTAGCAAGGGTCTAGTAGCTTCTTTGATTAGCACTAGACGATTTTTATGTCATTAAAATTTTCAGCAGCTTGTTGTATGTTCAGTGTTAGTTCTAGGATTCGGGGAACAAAAGAGTGATTGACCCCTGCCTTGACTGGAAAGTTTTTCATGTTTCATAACTTCCAGGTCACTTTGGTCCTATCTATTTCCCTTTTCTTCTGGTCTGTCATATAATACTGATTAACTTTGTTGTTGTTTAATTTCTAACTTTTTCTTTTATATAACTGGTGAATCTGGATAGGCTCTTAGTTTTAGCTCTCTCTAGACCATGGAGTTGGGGATTTTCATCTGCTTTTTACATCGATTGAAAAAACACTCATTTTCATCCATGTTTATCTTTGTATTTATCTTTTCAGAGCAGTCTTGCTCATTACCTTTACCTTTGGAAGATCAGGCAAAAGGAAGCACCAAGTTTACATATGTCCCCTTATCTGATCAAAATATACCTGTGCTGAGTGTGAAACAAACATTATTGGTGGCCACTAAACAGCCACAGCACTTGATGAATTAGTTAATGTACTTTTATCTGCAGGAAAATTTCTTTTTTCCAGCTTGCTTATAAGAGGTTATTTTTGAAAGACAGAACTGGAGAAACTGTCATAATTTTGTGCATTTAATATTTCTCTAAGTAGTAACTCCACTTTGCAGTTTGCTTAGTTCACAGAAGCAGAGAAGCCTGAACAGTCTGAGCCTGCTTAAGCTTGATTTTGCATCGCGCTCTCCAGAGACATAGAAATTCGGGCATTTCCCGTGATTATCTTCAATTCAGAAATACTCCAGACAACCATCTCAAAAAGCCGTTGCTTTTCACGCCCTCCTAAGACATTATGCCTCTTAATATTTTGTGAGGTACATTCTAGCACATATCAGGGTGCTTTGTGACTTTGCTGCAGACAACTATTCTTACAACTCACCGGCAGTGCTGATGCTCTGTATTGGATTTCAGATCACAGATGTGGAGCAGAACTTGCATTAAGTGTTGTGCCTCTTTTTATTGGTGACAGCATAGCTGAAGCATCACAAGGCTCAGCCAAGGCTGCAAAAACACTTTGTGAACTTGGGAAATTCACAGCTGGCTATCCCAGCCTGAGTTCTATGTCACTGCAGCTATGCCACCGGTAGTGCTGTGACACATTTAGGGCTAGTGGAGTCGAACTTTTGACTGTAGACTTTTTTCTCTAATGACAGGATTACATTTCTGAAACTCTGCAATAGAAATCATCTCAAACTGCAGATACAGTTTGACTAGAGTTTTGCACAGGCGTACTCTGAAAAAAGCACATCTATGTTTACACAGCAAGTAGCAATGAAATGGAGGCAATTAAAGAAAAATATAGAAAACTCTTGCAGATATAAGGAATAGCTCAGCAGTGTGCTTAATATTGTCATTAGAAAGGAAGAAAGAAATGTTAAGAAGAAGAAAAGTGAGGAGCAAGTGAGAGCAAGCCAGATCCAAAAGAGGAATTAGGCATAGAAACTTTGCACTCTTCAGTGCCTGCTGACCAAAGCAAACCTTGGAAGAACCCAGTAAGATTATTTTGTGATTTCAGTTCAACTGTGTTTATGAAGCCCTCTAGAGTCCTCCTGTAAGATGTGCTAGGGCTCCACAGAGGATTTTGCTTAATCTTTTTAACCATCCTTCTGTGGCAACATGTCCCTAAAGACAGTTTTTCATATTTCTCTGAAGCAGTAGGTATTTTCAGTAGAACTGAATTGATCCCACTTCTCCAATAGATACACAGGAGGTCTGAAAGCAAGGTCTGAGCTGCAGGACTTAGGCCAAAGATTCTTGGCATATCTGTGGTGTTACTGAAGAGGAGCATTGTGTTCCCTCTCAAGCCCAAATGAGCAACTAACTTACATCCTAGTACTGTCTTTTTCTAACCATGTACCCAGCTTCTTTCTGATCAGGCTGATGGCTGTTGAAGCCAATATGCACCAGGGGTATTCGTCTGTGTAGAGGACAGGAACAGCCTCATCCTTACATGAAGGTCATCTTAGAAAGCACTGTTGCTCTGTCCTTTCACCACTAAAGGTCTATGGGATGCACAGCCAGCAATAGATTGAAATGTAATAGCCTCTCATTTGCTTTTGTTGATGAGGTTTAATTCATTTTCTCCTGCTCCCCCTGTCCTGCCTGTCCTGAGCACATGGGCTAGACAGAGTGGCCTCTCAGCTGAGCCATAGTCCAGGTGCAAAGAAGAGCACAGAAGTTTTTCCCCCTATACTCAGAAACAGGAGCTATCAATCCAGACAGATAGAGTTCCATAAGTTTTTACTAGCTTTTAAGAGAAATGACAGAGTACTTTTGCTGGTGTTAGCTTTATTTAATAGAAAAAGCATTTTTCTTCTTTAAAAGAGCTTCTTCTGCATTACACCACATAAGTTGAATAATACAGTCTAGAATTACCTATTTTATGGATGCTGTGGTTTATTGCTAGTAACACTATACTGCAGTTCTGAAAAAGCAACACTAGAGGACATTGTTAGTCTTTACATTTTGATTCTGCCTGAAAGCAAGCGTTGGAGCTCTGAGAGCTGAAGGAGTTATTTTTTTCTCTTTAAACATACATAATGTGGAGTATGTTTGGGAACCAAATCCACTCTTGATGCACGGTTTCATAAGTTTTCACACTTCATTTTTAGATATATATATATAGATATATATTTAGGAAATAGAGTAGTAGAGAAATCCTAGAACAGACAAGGGAATATATACATTAAAACCAACACAGTAGTCTAACAACTTGCATGTCAGTCCTACACAATCTATTTATTTATTTCTAATTGGTTCTTAATTGTTTTTCCAATATCTCATTTAGCAAGAATGAATTTGACTTTTAATATTTTTCATTAAAGACATCTATTAGGAATCACTGTTGAGCTGTGTGATGTAGCCTCTAGCATACAGAATGCTTGCTGAGGCTAGGCAGTGTTTCAGGAAGGAAGTTTATCTTTGCTCTTTCTTTTACAGTCCAATGAGTACAAAGTTGTCTGAAAGTCATTTGCTATATGCAAAAAGACATATCCTTGAAAATTTCTAATATTCTAACAAAAAACAAATAGAAATTTAGAGGTCCAATATAGTACAATATCAAATGTTTAAGTACCGATACTTAAGATACTTTACTAGACACACAGAGACTTCATTTCACAAAAGACTGAAGTTGTATTACACTGCTTAATGGTTCCAAGGTTATGTTCCGATTGAAGTCTACCATGTTCAAAAATCAAAAATAACCATTTCATAATGAAAAAATCTCTTTGGAACAATTTTTTTGTTTGTTTTCTTAAAGCAACATTTTAGGTGGGACAGCCATCTCTAGTATAGTATTTTCTAATGAATTCTAAAGCTACTATTAGATTTTCTTTCTGCACACTTCAAAGCAAGGAAATTGTCATTCAGATTTATAGAATAAATTGTTTTCTCTATAGAAAATGCATTAAAACACTTTCAGAACCCCAAGATACTGAAATTTCGTTAGTTACTCAGTGAGGCAATAGACAGGATAATAAATAATGCACATATTTATTTCATTGCGTTCCAAGTGTTCCATTTGTCATATAGATCTCTCTAAAGGACATACTGGGACTTAAATATAGCCTTTTATCTATCTTATTTTAACATTAGCCTGAAATCTATAATCAAGACATTATCAATTATTACTATACGCCACCTATTGAAAGAGGGTGACAGTAAGTTCTTTCTTTCTGACTAAAAACTGGTAAACATGGTTGGTTATTTACATACTTAGTAAATACAGGAAGAAAACCTAAAGGTTAAGAAAAGTCCTGTTAAGCAAATTGGAACTTTTATTCCCCTTACCTACTGAAATTCAGTATCTACCTTAACCAAGAATAGCAAGTTTATTTTACACTTGCACTAACTTCCAAATAAATATTTTAAAATCAAGTTCTTATGGGGGCTTTATTTTATTTTATTTTATTTTATTTTTTACTTTTTTGTATGGGCACCAAGATTCCTTCAGCTGAAGTTATGAGAATATTGCTTCCATGTCATCATAAAGATGAGCAGATGAATATGGAACTGCTCTTTTTAAACCTTTAAATCAGTGCAACATTTATCCAATCTTTAATTATTATAATTCAAAGAATAATTGTAATTTTTTGCAGTCTAAGGTGACAAGAATCTGATTTGTAAAGACTGAAAGTTTCTTTTAACACCTTCTTATCCTTACAAGGTCATAAGATGGCAGAATTAAGGTTGTTTCTATATTTGAATTACTTACTCACATATAAAGACAGTATTTTTTACAAAGGCAATTTTTTACATCTTTTTAAAAAGTCAGCCTTTTATTGATACGTTATATGTTAATAAATTACCCTTATATCACCTTGGGTTATTTAACTTCACTACACTGCCTTCTCAGCTTGGAATAATGTTTATGAAGTAAATAGGTAATATACATTTGGCAGCAATCTTACATTCAAAAACAGATATGAATGCCCTGGGTTAAGTTTGTCATTTTAGAGTCTGGTGCTATGGTTCCTGGAAGCTAATTCTAGCAGGGCTGAATACATTAACGGCATCTCAGGTTATTGAAGCTTATTTTTAATCCTATTTCCTTATGGATAGGTGAGCACAGTCTCCACTTTTCTGAGAATATCTTGCGCGCTATGTGAATGTTGTGAAATGAAAACTGAATTTGATCAGGTGGCTGTGGCAAGTACATGTAAGTGGAAACAAGAGTTTCATAAGATCTTTCATTTTGAAAATTAGCAAATATTTCTGTGAAATGGTCGTCAAATATTTCACAGTGCAATATTTTTACAAGTTCTATTGAAATACTAATCTAAATGATGAACAAGGATGTTTATGAAGAGTAAGGCTTAAACATAATAGCTTTGAATGTGGCTCAGTTTTTCACCACACAAGCAGTGAGATCACTGAAATAACATACAAATGCATTGGAGAGCATGACTTAAATCCGCCATGTCTGCTTTCTTTTTACTTTATGTGGGAAAGAGGGAGATTTCATGGGAAAGCATGGAATATATTTAATACATGTTCTTTTTTTTTGCCAGGGTTTCAGTTGTTTTTATTTCTGTTGTGTTTTTGTTTTGGTTTTCAATAATGTCTTAATATCTTTCCCCACTAGATATTTTTACTTATTTCATCTGTTTGATTGTGCTGAGATGTTTTGACAGTGCCTTCTTCTAACCCACATTCTTCCAGTTCCCTTCAAGTTCAGACACAAGTAGGAGCTGCAGTCCCTGTTCCTTCAACTATCATTTGTAATGCTATTGTTTTTCAAAGCTCTGTATTTCTTTTCCATTTCATATTTCCTTGCTGGACATGCATGTTCAGCTGCATAGTTTTTCAAGGCTGAGGAACTATATAGACAGAAGAAAATATCCAAACTTTAGGTATTAATTTCTGTTTGTTTGATTTTTTTTTTTTTGGTTTGGTTTTTGTTTTGTTTTGTTTTTTTTTGTTTTTCCTTTCAAATTAAATTAGGAAAAAGTAGTATTTCATTCTTCTGTGTAATCACTAAAGACTTGCAGAAAGTTTCTTTGGACACTAGATGACAGTGGAAGATCGCAATTGCAAACAAGATTTTGAAGTAGAGCATCATTGGAAACATATTTGGTAAGGTTATGTGTTATGACCATTGATAAACCACTAATGTTATTTCTAGAGTTAGATATATTTCAGGATAGAAGTTTGCATTGTAGAACTCACAGAAGTTTAGCCTTCAGCTGTCACATACAACGTAATGTTACCTTAATTTTACCAGAATTTTATGCTGAGTCCAGATATTTTTTGCTTATACTGGACGCCAATTTATTTTAGCCTGAGATAGAAAAACAGGTTCATAAAACCAGTTTTAGTAGATACAATAAATGTATTCACAACCAGAAATGATGTTAAATATTCAGTAAATAACACAGGACATTTTAAATGAAAATGCTACAAAAAAAAAAAAGAGAGATAGAGAGAGAAACAACGAAGAGGAAACATGGAGATGCACTGTTTTAAAGCAGAGATGACTAAATCTTTTAAATGATACAAAAATATTTGAATAGTTCTTGAGAACTTGCTGGTAACATGAAAATTCTTTGTTTTCAGGCTGGCCATTCTCTTAGTCAAAATACTGCTTTAGTGAAACAACACGTGGCATTTTTCATTACCAGTTAGTCTTTTCAAATAAATATAGTTTCCTGTAAATCTTTCATATCAAGGAAAATCTATCCACAAAAATTTAAGAATTACATTGAAAGTCAAACTTAAATTCACTATCACACACACAAAAAAAAAATGTTAAATGATGTTAATCTTCAAACTAAAGATTCATTCCTGAATCCCAGAATCACCAGTACCTGACAATTCAAATCAATGGAGACAGGAGCATTCTGGCTCTTGCATCATTTTTGAAAAAGAAACCTACATGGCTATGAAAGTTACCACTAAGAATGATCAAATTTATCCATAAAGGGAGACTGAGGGCTGCAAGGAGCACCAGCCCTGCAGTCAGTCAGAATGGGGCTCAGGTTTGTGTAAAACCCACGCTTACAGACCCCACTTTGATTACTTGTAAGTGCTCAGCATCATCAGGTACAAGAGTTGAGGCCTCCTGGTCTAATGGAGATGTGCAACAGAAATCTGCGCAACAAAAAATGACATCTGCTCTATCTGCCAGGATAGCTTTTCTGAAGCCTTACTTCTTCACTTTCTGTGTATTACACCTTCATAATGGCAAGGGTAATTCCCCGAGACTCTAAAGAAGCACTTTTTCATCAGATAAATGGCTCTGCTGAAATGGTTAAAATTTTCACTTTACACCGAAGGCTTCAAAGATGCCTGCCCCAAAACTTCAGGGATTTCTACTAATCCTTC
>VXAA01003234.1:32811-50724 GCA_013399115.1 Anseranas semipalmata
GGGGGGGGAAGAGGGGTCTTATCATAGTCATTTTCTGTTGCCTGTTCTTAAATCCCTTCCATTTCTGTTAGAGCTTTTTTTCTGATGGGCAGCCCAGACACTATCTAGCAAAGTAAGTGCTATCAGCATCTTTGAGGTGCTCACTGCTTCTTCCAGCTGATGCCCAAAGACTACAAAGCACAGGTTTCATGCTCCTTGGATGCTAAACTTTTTGGAAAATAAATACAATATAAATTCGTACTTTTTTTTTTTTTTTTTTGCCCACAAACATTTTTTTTATTTTTNNNCAAACATTATTGTTATTTTTAAGAAAAGACTGGAGGACATTCAAAGGAACAATTCACACATCTAAGTGCAGAAGGATTTTGATGCTGTGGATTTGATCTCAGGGGTGCAGGTAAATGTTTAGATCAAGAATGAGATAGGATTTCTGCCTAGCATTTCTTCTTGGCTGGTTTAGCAGTCCCTTCAGCTCAATGTCTTGCCTTTTGGAGACCCTCTTCTTGGTTATTAATCTCTTCCCAGTACACTGCATGGAGAATTTAGATCCCCTTTTTAGTTAGGCAAATTCTTCTGTAAGAGCCAGTCTCCACAACTGAAATAATTCCTATTACCATACTGATATTTCTCTTAAGTTCCAAGTGTCATTCCCATTATCTTGCTGCTATGATTCTGTAACTGGAAGAGGAAAAAGGAGATTTCTTAACTATATGCTTGCCTCAGTGAACATTCATTCTGCTGATAGCAGCAAAACAAAAGCAAATTTATTCTTACCATTGTCTTTGCAAGGTTGGCAATTTAAAGGAGATATGCTCGGCTTGCAAGTCATAATATTCAATGTGAATTCATGTAGTGGCAATAGACAGCATGGGTCAAAAGCATCTTTAATATGCTTGTTTTTCACAGCAATGGTAAACTACTTTGTTCATCATCAAACTGTAATGCCTTGTGATCTTCATATGAGCACAGAAGTGGGTGAGTCTGTTTTGCCAGAATTTCTGGCATGCTCACATTTTACTGTAAACAAAATACTGACAACTCAGAATACTTCACAAGATTAATTCAAGTTAGTTTCTAATGTCTGCAGTTGTTTTGAAGTGACCCAATCTACTATGACTGGTCTTGTAGTTTTCTCTATGGTACATCATGGACAAGTCTTTGGAAGGTCAATAAGAAGAGTGTCAGCAGAGACCTGATTTCTGTCCTCATCCCAGGATGTTAGTCACTGCCCCAGTTAACAGTAATTCTTTATGCTATTCTGATGTAAAAATAGGAAATTTAAGAGCCAATAGTTACTAGAAATGCAACTGTGATTAGTTCTCTATTCACTGCTCACAGATTGTCTTAATACCAGGTAAAAAGGTTATTCTAATCATACTTAAGGATAGTACTTATTCTATATGAAGCATGGTCTACAGGCAATGAAAATTAGCAGATTTACCTTAGATTTCTTCAATGAGTTTAAATCAAGAACATATGAATGAAAGCATGCCTTTTTTAACATATTACATGATTTCATTGGTTTCTGGATAGTAGAGTAGTACATTGAGTACAAAAAAGCAGTATGAACTGTCTTGGTAGTACAGAGAGTTCTTCATGTCTGACAACATGTTCATGCTGTAGTACAACAAATAACCCCAAATTTATGGGTAAATTGATTCATTAATGTCAAATGTATGTTTAATAGTATACTGTTAAAAACACCAGTTTATAGATGTGGGTAGAGGAAAAAAATGAAGACAGGGATGGTTCTTTTCAGTCAAATAAACTTTAAGGCAGAATGAAATCTGTCAAACCAAGCCAGTGTTCCCACGTGTTTCTCTCTGAAAAGGAAGTGAAACTCAAAGAACACACAGATGTCTTTCCAAGCTGCCTGCTGTTTCACAAGTCTGTGAGGAGTCCTTAGACAAGCCCTCTGAGGTCTGGCTTTATTCAGAGGCAAGCTGTGCACCAAGCCACAGAAGGCAATGCAGTTTACACAAAGGGTTTGCACCCGTTTAAGTAAAAGAGGTTTCCTCCCTGTGACACTCTCAGCTGGACCTTTGCACCTGCAAGCAGCTTGTAGTTAGTCTAAGCAAAAAACAGACCCAAAATACAGGCAGAAATAAGAAATGCACCTTCTCTACGCCACTATAAAAACAGAACTGCATGAGTGCTTCCTATTGCATATCCATAGTAAACAAAGAATGTCTTTAAGGTCCTTGTCAATCCTCATTCCCCTCTTGCCTTCCTAGTACCCTGGAAGAAAACAGCTCTGTTCAGTCTAGAACTTAATTTTAGGATAAGGACTCAGCCTGGAGAAGGAACACGTCACCAGTGACTGTAGCAGTGAGCACCTAAGCCTGCCCTCTTGGCAGCAAAAAAAAGTGCAAAAAAAAAAGTGCAGCTGCTTCGGGGCTGCGTAAAGCCTCCAGCAATCACCAGCTGGACAGCAAATGATTTGTGTCAGGGATTTTTGCTTGGGATTAATTAATTTTTGCTCAAAACATTGCCTGTCAGTATCAGTTTTGTACCACAGAAACACAGAATGGTTGAGGTTGGAAGGGACCCTTGGAAGTCATCTGATCCAACCCCCTGCTCGAGCAGGGACCCAGGACCATGTCCATGTGGCTTTTGAAGGACTCCAAATATCATAGACTTATGGAGAAAAACCTAAAACTGTTCAACAGAGATAGGAAAAAATCTCACTTTCCGTGGGAAATGAAAATACAGTCCAACAAGTTTGTGTTAGCATTTGGTAAAGATTCAAGTGAAGACATTCCTGGCATAATGTTGTTGTAGGTGTAGAAGCAAGTTAGATATGGAACAAGAAGTGCTTTAAATAATGTATGACATAACGCTAAGCTCAAAACTGTATTTTAATGCACAGTATTTAAAGCATTAATAATCTCCTTATGACAAAGCAGGAAACTTGCTACTGCATGGAATGCATCCTTTCATTTCTGCAGTTTTGTGGTTAAACAGCAAGAGCTATTTGACTTCTGACATGATATAGTAACACTGTCTCCAGTGGCATTGTTTTCTCAAAACATGCATTTTCAGAGATATTTTCGTGGTCTTATTAATAAAACTGCTGCAGCCATTACATTCAAACAAATGATGGGGGAAAGCATCATTTGTTCATTCATTATGAATGCTGGAAATCATTGTGGATGTTTCTCTCCAGACTTTTCTCCCTCCATTATTTCCGTGAAAAGGGAACTGAAAGCTTCTATCCCATAAGGAATATAAAAACAGCTATTTCTGTGTAAACTCAAAATATTTTGAGTTTGTTTTCATCCATTCCTTTTATTGTGCTATTTTCGTTATTAGCTGCATATATTTTTCTATCGGAAATTTGTAATCTGATACAATTGTTACAGCTGAGAGAAAAATCTCTCCACTGAGACTGAGAACGATTTTGAAGAATTTGGCCTGAACTGTTGTTTTTTTCTTGCTAATATATGCTTGAATTAATTTTTTTAATTTACACTTGCTAATTTATAACTTGAACTTTGCTAGGTCAGCAATGATAGCATTGTAAATATTTAAATTAAACAGAACCAGCTTTGTGTTTTGTTCCTCTTGTTTCACCAGCCTCTGCCATTACTGCTGTCAAAAGCAGGTGTGCTTGAATGTCAGAATTAATAAAGGATGTGGACCAAGCAGTACTGCTGCAAGCTTATAAAACAGAATTAATTTCACATACATTTCAAGCTTCAAACAACCACACTAGATTTCAATTCTGAGGTGACAAATCTGCCAAGAACTTCCTTGAACTACTCACATATAAAGAGAGCACAAGAGTCTTATGGATGTGGATTTTTAGTATCGTGATGGTCAGAAACGTTAACATTTTCCCTTCTACAATCTCCCTAATCGTGTTACAGTATTGTGAAGTACAAGATTAATAGCTATTGAAAATTCTGTGATGTAAGAGTCAACTTTTAGTTTGAAATTCAAATTATAGTATGTAGCTATACAAAGTTGGAGGCAAGCTTTGTGAGGTCCTTTGTAAATATTGAGACTTACATGCATGCCCACAGAAGTTTTTTCACCTATTGTTTTTTATTTTTATTTTTTATTTTTTTTAACCTGAAATTATCTTAACAACACATTAATGGAAATGATTTTCTGAATAATCCTTTATTCAGGAAAATATTCCAGGAAATGCTTGTCATTCATCTCATAGTCTTAAAAATATTTTTTCATTTTATAATAGACAAGAGATAAAGGGCATAAAATAGATGTTACGTGACATATAGACATATAAATGCCGGGTTAAATCAGTATAATCTAAAACCTGAATCTATAGTCTAAATTGAATAACTTGTATTGCCTGTTAGGATCTGATCCAGTTGCCAAAGAAAATGTTGGCAGTTTTTCAGAGCTCTAAAAGATTCCATTTGATTTTAACAAGTATCAAATAAATATAGAACTTTTCATAAGCCATGACTATATATATACATATATATACATAGGCACACACATATATATACACACCATTAACATTTTAGATATCAAGTTGGACTTCTTTTTCTGTGAGAACCAATACAGGTCTCAGTGACTAAAAGGTTACCTTAAAATTAGCATTCTGTGTTCAAAGAGGAAAGATTTTGCATTATGATCATGTTGTTGTTGTAGTATTTTGTTGAAGTTAATTCTGATTGTGATGGAAGGAAAGAAACAGACTGAGGTTAACACATTGATGAAAAAGTTGAATTAGAAAGAGAATGCTGAACATTTCACTGTAATTACACAGGAAGACAACGGTAGTTGCAGAATCAGTTTTCTCTGCATTACTGCAAGTAGTTCTAACAATGGGTTGTGTGGAAAATAACTGAAAATTATATCACTTGTTATGAAGTGTAACAGTAAGCTAACCTCTGGAAAAACTCCAGAGTTTTTTCATGAAATCACAGTTAAGAATGAGGCAATTATTAGTTCTACTTAACTTTACATTCAGTGAGAACAAACACATTAAATTACAAAAAAAAATCTAAAACAACCATCTTGATCTTAAGATAAATCCAGTCAGTATGATTATTTCCTATGTGTGAATTAATAACCACAACAATATTTGTTATTCATGGTGTTAAGAATTCATCACTGTTGTTTTCAGACCATAGCTCTCATCATTGCTGGTGCAGAGCCAGCACCTCAACACCCACTGCAGCACAGAGGCTGGCTGAGTTGTGCACCCTATTTTGGTAGCCTGCTCTGGCTATCGAAAGCAAACTTGAATTTGAAGAAATACTTATGAGTGTATACCTAAAAAATGCTGAACACAAAACAGACATGCAGAGTCCTTGAACACTGATCATCTCACAAAAGAGAGAAGGACACCCAGTATAATCCTCCACCAGTGGTTTTGCCTGGGTCCAAAGAGGACCTCCACATTTATAAGCACACTGGAGCTATCTGGATTCCCGTTACCTGCTCTAGTTCTCAGGTCTGCTAAAGGAAAGGCATTGATGAGATCCAAAATATTCACAGTATTTCCCTTTTCCCACAGAGGATGTCACGGCAGTTAAATGGATGTGTTTAACATATTTATTGAAAGAAAACAGTAATGGATTCAATACAATAAGAATACTGAACTATCATCAATACTGAACTGAATACTCTTGAAAAGTAGGGAAATCTAAAATTACTTAAATCAGTTTTCTCTTATGATCTGTTTTGCACTGGATTTCTGATAATAGGTTTGAATCCTACTGGTCTCTTTGGTACTTGTTTCTTGGATTTAATGTTGTCTCCTAAAGGTTTTTAATCATTGAGAGTCCAAATTATACTGTCCAGGGAAAATAAAAAATAACTGCTCAACAGTTGGACCCTGCTTTCAGTTCACCATTTGTGCCTGACCTCAGAAATCATAAACTGTTACCAGTCCTAGCAGTAGGGTATGAACAGCATCTATTGTCTTTCTAATGTGTGAATCTGCCTGCTTTTCACTGGGGAGTTACCTTAGCCTTACTAATAGTTCTGTGGGTATGCTGAAAGCATCTTAACACTAAGGCAGCCTTGCTAGCACACAGAACGTTAAGAAAGCATGTTGGGTTTCTAACTTTCTTGACATGCATAAACCGATAAAAGAGGTTTGTATTCTGTATATTAAAGTCTAAAATGTTTAGCAATGCACTAAGAATAAATGTTTCAGATAACACAGTTACATTACCACTGTATATCCTCACATCCAGATACTGGTCAGTGCCAGCAAGGACATTCTAACTGCTCTTGTAAGTGTCAGAAAAAAGGACTTGGATGTATTCAGCTGCATAGTTTCACAGAAACCTTGTTCCTTGACAAGAGGACAAAATGCTGCACTGAATTCTCTGTAAAGCACCTTCTTGAGGATCAGTTCTGAGATACCATTTCTGCTGTCCTCTCTTTTCTGTATCAGTAGCTGTTATTAAAACTTACAGAAGATGGAAGGATCATAAGATGTGGAAATGTACAATCACCCCATTTTGAATATTTTGTGCATGCACCCCATGCACAAAACTCCTTAAGTCTGAGATAGACCAATTGTAAGAATAGTATATGGACATGCCTAAAGGGATGATACAGATGTTCAGGGAGGTATCACTCAACTGAACAAGTGTCAGCCCTGCGACTGATACATTTATCTGATAAATTGCTACTACCAAAATGTGTCAGTGGCCAATGAGTGGCAGCATGTAGTCAAATCTTGGGTTAGCTGAAAGGCAGTGTGTAATCCATTTTCAACAGTTCTAAGAAGGCATTTAATGCTTTCATTGACCTTATCAGAGTGACTGAATGTAGCCATTTATTACTTTCCTGGGAAAAAACAGAAATCCTCTCTGCTTAACTTGAGCGTAGAATCACAGAATAATTTAGGTTAGAAGGGACTTCTGGACTGCAAACAACTCCCACCTCCCCAGCCTAACTCTTGCAGGGCCAACTTCAGTGTTAGATGAGGTTGCTCAAGGCCTTGCCGAGTCAACTTCTGCAAATCTGCAAGGACAGAAATTTCACTCATTTTGATTTTTTTTTCCTTATAGCCATCAGAATTTCCCCTGCTGCAGCTTGTGCCTGTTGCCTCTCATCGTATAGACCTTGTAGAGAAGCTGGAGTAAGAGTCTTCTATAACCTGGACTTACATTTCAGAAGACTATAGTGATTTTCCCTCACCTTTAGTCTTCTCTTCTCTAGGCTGAACTAAGTAACCTTCTTTAGCCTCCCATCATATTTTATACCACAGCCCCCTAACCACCTTAGAGCCTTTCTGCTGGACATCTTTCAGTTTCTCAATCTTCCTTTTGCACTGGGGAGGAAGTGGGCCCAAAAGGGGGTGTAATAGATCAGGCTCACCCTCACAGATGCTTACTAGAAAGGAATCATCATTTCTCTTGACCTTTTAATACAATCTTGATGATGCAGCCATATCATTGCTACAGGGGCACTGCAACCTCACCTTACTTGTTCTCTACCAGCATGCCAGGCGATTTCTGTAGGGCTGCTCTGCAGTCAGCCAGAGCCCAACCTTTACTGTCCCATGGGATAATTTTGTCCCAGGTGCTGGACTTCCCCTTTATCTTTGCTAACCTTCCCAAGGTTTTTCCAAGCCTGTTCCTCAGCCTAATAAAGCCCCTCTGACTGCCAGCCCTTTCTGCCAGAAGGCTGCTCCCTCCAATTTGGTGCCACCTGCAGGCTCTCTGAGGGTGCATTGTATATATCCCATCATTCCGGTCATGAACAGAGAAGTTAAACGATAACTACTCCAGAACAGATTCCTGGGAAGGGAGCGTGTCACCAGCCAGTCAGGCTGCAAGCTGTAGACTACGCTTTGAGCCTTCTAGTCTGGTCAGTTTTCCACCGACCTTTGCGTATACCTGTCCAAATCCTCTCCCTCCAATTTGTCTATAAGGAAGCTGTGCCAGGTGTTTTTGAAGGCCTTGCTAAAGTCAAGGTAAACAAAATAATTAACTGTTTTTCCCTTGTTCACAGAGCCAGTCAGTTCATCATGGAAGAGAAGGTTGGCCAGTGGTGCTTCACCTCGGTAAAGACGTGCTGGCTGCTCCTGATCGTCTGCTTGTTCAGGGTATGCCAGAAGATGGATTCCAGGCAGATATGCTGCTTGAAAATGCTCCCAGGAGCTGAGGCTCACCAGCCTACACGCTCCACCTTGCCCGTTTTGAAGGTTGGCATAATATTAATCTTTCCACTTCCTCAAAATCTACTTTATAGTTTTCACTTTCAAAACAGGTTATTACCTTATAGCCACTTTGCTGCTTTTGTTGTATTTGCCATCTAAAATTGAATATGCTTTTAGTACCATGTAACCTGCATAACACTTGTTGTTAACAAATGGAAAAAGTAAGAAAAAGACTTGATCTTCAGCCCCGCAGTGTTCTCAGATGAAGGTTTCAATTGTTATGTTTGTGTTTGCAAGCACGAAGTTTATAGAGCTACAGATGATCTAAACAAACAAACAAACAAAAAACATCCTACGTACAAAAATGTGTAAGCATAGATTAAATGAGTCACATCAAAGAATAATATTTTTATTGGTAACTGCACATCCTTTATTACAGAGCAGTAATAAAATCAAATAGTTGGTTAATAAATTAGATAGTAGAAAATGTGTGCATCTGTTTAGATAAATCAGCTCTGAGAATAGGAAATACTGTCCCAGTCTTGTACTGACAGTTGCTCAAATAATTTTCTGGGTGATGGAAGAGCAGAGAATTTTGCAAGAGCAAATCAGACTTTTCTCCAAATTTATATAAAAATACTCTAATTTTAATCTCAGTTTCTGGACAGGTCATGAAAATCAGTGGAAATAGGTAGTCTGATCATGGAACACTTGCATTCTGCTAGCTAGTTTTCAGAAATACAGCTTGTTATTTCATGACGATTGGAAATTACACCATTAAAATGAAAACTTAGTTTTAGAGTTACAGCTGAACTGCGTGCACAGTTCTAACCATTTACATTGTAGTTCAGCAAATGTGTTAATGGAAACTTCAGGAACTGTGGATTATCTTGTAACATGTCTATTTAAACCAAGCCAGCTGATTGTGTTTTAGCCTGTAAAACCTCTATACCAAGCCAGATGCTCAGTGATGAGACTACACCATCAGCTGGGTTGGTGTAGCAACAACAAGTGGTTGTTAACCCAAATAACCTTCCATCCAAACAGCAGCACCTTAGAACAGCGCAGGCTACAAAAAGCTGCAATACTGCAGGAGGTGGGACCACAGTACTGGGAAAAGAAAAAAGGTTATGTGTATGTATGAAGCAAATGTGACGGTGTGCTTCCACCTGGCCATTGCCTTGCTCAAACAGTGGCTGTTGCACCCAAGGCCTTGCTCAGGCAGATGGTGACCAGTGGCCTGGTTGCGCCCGAGGCCTTGCTCAGGCAGACAGCGGCCACAATACTGGCTCAAACTGTGTGCTGGAGGAACTGACAGACAGATGTCTTGCTCAGCAGCTGAGGGCCAATGGAGCACGCGCAAAAGAGTATGACTGTGAGTCAATCATCTTAGCCCATAAATAGGAGACAGCCCAGAGCCCGCTGAGCTCGCCTGCATGACTGCAGGCTGTACATGAGGATCTCTCCTTGAGGACGGATGCCTCTCAAGGTTACTTCATGCAAGACTGAAAGACTACTTGCCTGCTACAGGTCTTCAGTAAGTAGCTAATAGCTAGCTTCTTACTGAAACTTAGCAAGTAAGTTGCTAAGCATGCTTTATAGGGAAATCTTAGCTAAGTAATATAAAGGATTGATTACACATATATAATCCTTTAGACATAAACTGTTGACCAAGTGTGGGACTAGGAGTGGATTCAGCTGCACCTAGGTTCCTTACCTCCTTGTTTCAAGGAGTTTAGAGAGCAAGGGGGTCCAATCTGAACCTCAAGACTCAATGGGAGAGCCTCTCTGATGATCTTGTCTGACCCTATTCTCTATGCAATAAATGTACTTTGCTGTCATTGAATCTTTGTTAAGTCACATAAGCTTTGTTAAATCACTGCTTTATATCTATAAACCGTATTGCTGCTTCTCTCTTCCAAGTGAAATGTGTTTCTCATCTGCGACAGGAAAGGCACGTTCACTTGATTAGACACAAAGTCTTGACTTGGCAATCTAATAGGAGATATGTGTAAAAGCTGAAAAAAAATGAGTTACTAAAATACCTAAAATTATGGGGAAAGAACAGCATTAGTTTTGGTGCTAGAGAAACTAGCTCATGAAATCCCCCCGTAAAAGTGGTATCGGGCAAATAGGCCCACTAAAGCCCATAACTTACTCTTCTCCAAATTGCTGCCTGCATGGAAGTGCCTAAATCTAGCCCAAAAGTTCAAAAGCAGTCACATCATAGGAAATGAAGAAGTTGAAATGTAACTGTGACAAGTGGCTGTCTTCATTTTTCACACACGCCCCCAAAATCCATTTAGAAGACATTTTATCTCCTCTCCAGATATTCACTCTGTCACTGCTAAAGGTGAATGAGGCTCAGCTCAGTTGAGACTTTTTTAGCGTTGAAAGTCATGTTCAAATTGGTTTAGAGATGTCAAAAAAGGGAACAGTGAAAAATAGTTGCCTAAAAAGATTTTGATTGGATACAGACAAAGAAAAAAATAACATTAAAAGGGGAAAATCATTTTTACAACATGTTTCTTTCTCTGTTGTTTTTAACTCAGAGGTAAAATAATTTGTGAATAATGGGAATAATGCTGATAACACACTGATGTTTGAGCTGTTGCAGAGCAGTTCTTACACAGAGCCAAGGACGTTTCAGCTCCTCGTGCTGCCCTGCCAGCAAGGAGGCTGGGGGTGCACCAGGAGCTGGGAGGGGACAGAACCAGCACAACTGACCCAAACTGGCCAAAACGTTGTCCCATACCATAGGGCATCATGCTGAACAATAAAACTGGGGGGAGCTGGCCGGGGGTGCTTCTGTTGCTCAGGGACTGGCTGGGCATCAGTCAGCTGGTGGTGAGAAATTGCATGTGCATCACTTGTTTGTTTAGTTTTGTTTGTACTTCTTTTCCCTGTCTTATTAAACTGTCCTTTTCTCAACCCACAAGTTCTTGTACTTTTTTCTTTCTTTTTATTCTCTCCCCCAACCCACTGTGGGGGAGTGAGTGAATGGTTGTGTGGTGCTTAGCTGCCTGCCGGATTAAACCACAACATATGGCCAGAGTGTAAATCAAATATGTAGTATTTTTGCAAAAGGTCACTGAACACAGTTTTATGGTTACATCCATTTTGCGTGAGCAAACCAGACCTCTTTCCTTCAAAACTAATAGCTCATTCAAAAACAATTTAAAAACTCTGCTCATACTCCTAATAGTTACAAAACTGACCATTTACCATAATATCCTACATTTAAATTTTACAGCAGAAAGGTAGTTCAAAGACTTTTCTGAGTTACACAAGTCACTGAAAAGAGAACCTTATCTTATCCATTTCTAATCGGAACTGATCTTTACAACAGAAGTATTTAAGGGTTTATTTGTGTAACAGCTTTTACATTTTTAAATAAGAAATATATCTTCGTAACAATGAACTATACTACATGATACTAGTGAGGCATTCATATGTGTTCTGGTGAGTGTTTTATGCAGGCTTGAGAGGACTGCACAGCTGAAAATTAGTTTGTGCAGAAAGAAACCATCAGCTTCTTTATCCATCTTGATAACTTGGTGCCAGGAGCTTGCTGGTATTTTTTGAAATATGCAATCTTCAAGACATTTCAATAATCACATCAAACAGTAGGAAAAATGAAATCTACAGAAAAGCTGAGGAAACTAAACAAAGGAAAAATATCATATTAAGCAACAGAAAACTAAGGTATTAAGAACTATTCATAAGGTTAGTACATATTTCTGTAAAGTCAGGATGGGACAATATCTATTCCACCATAATCTTTACACAAAAGTATGCTTAGGAGAGAAGCCACCATGAACTAATATTAATATGCTTAGGAGACAAACCAATGTCAACTAGTAATTACATCCATTTTACCAAAAATGTAGTAAATAAACTTTAGAATTTTTTTTTTTTTTTCCAGTAACAGTGGCATATGTGAAGAGTGGGAAGAAGTAGAGTGAGAGAAGAAGGACCTGAGAATTTTTTGGTAATTTTTTTGAACATTTTACGTGCATTCAATTTCCAAATGCTTGGAATGGAAATGCAGGATCATGAGGGAATCATGTTAGCTGTCTGCTTCTGCTAGGATAAGAAGTGATGAAGCAATGTGCACTTTGAACTTTCACACTAACATCTTTAGATTTCAGACTTGGTGTCTCATTTAAACAAATTAACAGTTCACAGCTCTCACAAAGATTATTTCAGAATGGTTAAGCAGACTCACAAGCACTTGTACCCAGCTCATCATGACAAAGGAAAAAAAAATCATGTGTTTAGGTTTACATTTCTTTGAACAGCCACATCAGCTACTGCTCCAGTATCACTGCTTGAGCTGCACCACTACAATTGGTTGTGGAGCTGTGTGATAAACAAGGAACAGAGGTAGGTTAAAAGTAGCCTTTTTCACTACTGGTTTAATTTTCAGCCATCACTTTCCCCTTAAAGTTCATCACAAATAAATAAGAAAGTAGGACAGGAGCAAAGATCAGGTCTGGAAGCAGCTTACTCTGGCCTCATAATTGAAAGAAACAAGCAAATAGCTGTACTTGGAGGTCAGAGCACAATTTGGCATCTGAAATGTGCAAGGCAGGGGAATTCCTGGATTCAAGAGCAGACACAGTTCTTGTACTTGGGAATCTAGTTACAATGTTTTCAGTCTGCTAATTTTCACCTCTTACATTTTTCACCACTTGAGATCCAGCTATGCAACTTGATAAATAAACTCTCTCAGAACGTGACCAGGGAGAAATGCGGAGGAGACAGTGACTAGGTTTGTAGGTGACTGAAAACCGGAAATTCCATTCCACAGAAAATTCCAAAATTAACTACCATTATTTTCATTCCACATCACATCCTCCCATAGCTTAACCAGAGGGAAAGGCCACGGCACACTGTAGAGCTAGCTGTGTTAGTTACTTGGCTAGCTGAGTCAAGCTGATATTTTGGGAGACAGAAAGTGTGAGTGAACTACAGTTTCCATGAAATAGAAGCTGACCTGGCCATATTGATTAATATTGATAAAATCTAAATTTGAAGCACATTTTGAGCTAATACATTGCAACATTAACGTCATTTCTTCAGAGAAATGCCACTGAAATACTTCTTTTCCCATGAAATTGTTTGCTGTGAAACTCCATTCCTATATATCAAGAGAAGAAACAACAAAGATCTTATGGCAGAGAAGAGAAATGGTCTCTCTTCTTGTTAGAAGATCAGTATAGAGCAATACATTTGATTTAAATGCCTTTCAAAATGTATAACCAAAATCCTCACACATAATCTCCTCCATCTGCTTTAGTTATCTAAAGCATCACTAAAGTGTTTTTGTTTTTAAACTACTTAGCTTACAAACTCTAGAAGAAAGAAACATCATGTTGCATTAGATCCAAAAGTTGTTCAACTTTTTCAGCATTTTCCCTCTTATCATCTGGCAAAGAGCAAAGCAAGGACCCAGATATTACTGGGGACAAAACATACTCTCTACTTTGGCATCCAACAATCCTGTCAAAGCCAAATGTGCTTCCACACAGGCTAAAGGCTGTTATTACTTGTTTGAGGTGCCAAAACTGGTGTTTGGAGAATGATGTTAGAAAACGAAAAATCAATTAGCATTCATTAATTTTCTTCATAGCTCTGTTAGTAGAAACTGTGATATTGTATCGTAGACACCTGCACTAAATATTTTGTTTTGTAACAATTCTGAGTTAAGGCTCAGTTCCTCTCACAGAAGAGTAGTGATAAAGGAAAGGACTAAAGGTAATAAGCACATTTCCCTACCCTTCCCCATGCATTAGCCAGTAGAATACCCAATATCTAATATTCCTACAGACCCGAGTGCAAGTCCTATAACAGTACCTAAAATGACAAAGGCAGAGAAAAATGTAAATCTCACAGGGAACGCCTCACAATAATTAAGGCAGATGCGTCAAGATCACTCTGTGGCTAGCATGTATCATTTATTGTTTGCTGGATCATCCTATTTTCTGGTATTATGGCTGCCTTTATCAGCCATAAAGTATTTCTTGTCTTGTAAGACAAAATATTAAGTTCTCTTTTGCATTATAGAAAGAAAGAAAACATATATATGGTAGCATTCATTATAATCGATAAAGCAAAATCTAAGAAACCCACCTTGTAATTTGAAAGTGGGTGGTTAGATCTATGGTAGTAACTAGCTCTAAGTAATTTTCTTTCAGAATATTTCTTAAAAATTAATCCAATTATACCTTAACCCTACCATGGTTAGTAGCAGCTGCTTATTTGCTCCCCCTCTCCCAGCAGTGGGACAAGGGAGAGAATGGGAAGAGCAAAAGTGAGAAAAGTCCTGAGTCAAGACAAACACAGTTTAATAAGTGAAAGAGAAAGAAAAAACAAGTGACGCAAAGACTTCACTTCACCAGCTCCCTCAGGCAGATCATTGCCCAGCCAGTCTCTGGGTGAGTCAGCTTAGACACCCCAAATTACCACCCCCTTTTTCTACCCCAGCTTTTGTAGCATCACGCTATATGGGATAATGTATGGGAACTGACCCTTTGGTCAGTTCTGGTCAGCTGTCCTGGCTGTGTTCACTCCCAGCCTCTTGCCCACCCCCAGCCTACTCACTCAGGGGGCAGACTGGGAGAAAGAGAGGGCCTGGATGCTGTGCAAGCACTTAACAGTAACCAAAGTATTTGCATGTTTTCAGCACTGTTTTAGTTGCAAATCCACAGCACAGCACCATACGGGCTGCTATGAAGAAAATTAGCTCCATCCCAGTCAGGCCCAGCACAGGCACTTTTCAGTGTGTGTGCAATGATGATTTCACAGCTCCTCTTTGACAGTGCTGATGAAGAGAAGAACCAGCTTTTCCCAGCAGGCACCGCACTGAGAAACCCTACACTTTGGATCCTAAGGACTGCACACCCTGTTTAACTCCACCTACCTAGTGAAGCTTGCAGTTGTTAGCTCTGTAGCGTACAGGTCGGCTACAAGGTCAGGAAAGACTTCTGCTCTTACAGTACCCATCTGCTAAAGGAGTTCCTTTTCTTTTTAGGGATTATTTGCCACCTTTAACGGCAAATAATCCCTAAAATGGTAGTAGTCTCTACCATGGATCAAGTCAGGGCTGAGCACCCACACCCACACAAGGAACAAATAGATGACTTCTGGCCCTCGATGCCTCCAGTTTATGCAGAAATCAAGACAGGTTAAGGATAGAGCAAAACACTATTGATAGTCCCTGAGCAGAATAAATCTTGCTGCCTATTTTCTCATAACACCTAACTTCACCCCACAGAAATAATTTCTTACAAAGAAGACATTACTGAAAATAGGCCGAACAATCCTTTTCACACTGAACAAAGCAAGTAGTGAATATGAAATGTGATGAACAACAGTTCAAAATAAAGGCATTTTATGCTTTCATTTTCATCTGACACCAATCATTTTAATGAAAGTGTGCAGTACAGAATATAGGATTTCATTTTACAGGAGAATTTTTTTTTAACATTTTAATTACTGAAAATCTCCATTATTAAAAGTCCTTTAAAGCAGAAGAAACATAATATTTAAATGAAACAAGTAAATTGTTAAGGACAAATAATTCAAATATTCTTCAACATTAAAAAAATCAAACCAGCTCTTGGTTAGAAAAGAGTTGCAATACAAAACATTCTCAAAGAGTTCTTGAGTAAGATCTGAGACAATCCAAAGGACTACACCAACTTTTATCTATCCTGATTTTATGTCTATAAACATATTTAAGGTCAACAGTATGGTTCTTATGCCACTCGGTGGAGTGAGCAGAATATGCATTACCAGACCCACATAAGTGACTGACAATGTCATCATGGGGAAAAAAGTTTTCCTTACATCCTGTTGGCACCTCTCCTGTTTCAAGTCATGCCTATGGTCCCTCATACTCCCACTGTGCTCCTCTGTGAAGAGCCTGGCTCTGTCTTCTTCATAATGGTATCCAAGGTATTATGCATGAATATCAAAAACAGTTTTCTGTCTGGGGATAGTGCAAAACATGCCCGTTTCATATGGTTAATGCAATCACATTTCCAATTGGCCGTGCTGTTTTTGAAGATGACAAAAATAGATAGCAAAAAGTAATTCTGACATTTCCAGTGGATGAAAAAATCCCACTATGGGAACTACTGTGAGGCAGGAAGCTGCCATGATTTCAAGCTTTGTTTTACCTGTGCTTACTACATAATTCTCCAAAGGTCAATCATCTGCATGGCTTTCCAAATACTCAGGTTGTAATTTCATTCTGCAAACTGCACAAAAGCAAGAAAGTTAATGCTGAGATATTAGCTTAAGCTTGTTAGAGCTATGATCAAGCAATATGGTTCAACCATATGTTATAAAGAGAAATATATGAAAATTATGGCCAGGAAGGTGAGGAAGGTTAGAAGGTTAGGAATAAGGCATTTTTAAAGTATTAGAAGCACTACAGTCCAACTGTAGCACAACAGTGCCAACCATATTCTGTTCATGCGATGAGCTGACCATGTATTTGTGCATAGATGGGTTGAAGCAAACACACCCTCAGCGTGCACCAAACTGTAATTCCCCAGAGACTGGCAAGGGACTATCTACTACAAGCTTTGATTAAAATGTTCCTGCTAATTTAGCATAGCTGGAATAGCTTTGTAAAATAAAATAAAAACCATTAACTTCAATGGTGGGTGTCTGCGTGTTGGAACAAGGAAATTAGATAAACCTCAAAGCATGCTATTTAATTGAGTGTGGGTAGAAAGATAAATTGTATGTACTAAACCAAATTTGGATTGTTGTAGGTTTTGCTTCACTGTAATTTTTTTTCTGTCAGTGAAAACTGTGGGGATGAAAATGACTGCAATCAACTCTGATTTTTGTTTTCTGAACAGGCAGCAAATTGGCAATTTTATTAACATTTGTAGACAGGTGGGTTGAACCTTTAATTCTCCCTCTTAAATGTATTTTACATTTCCAACAAATTATTTCCATTGCATTTTCCTGCATATGTTCATGACAAAAATAATAATCACTTGTTGTTAAATAATTACTTTGGTTCCCATATGTTGACATATTGCTGCTGCATCTAGAGTCTGAAAACTGGTTTCTAATATGATCAGTAGAAAATAAAGAAGATGGTTGATTTTAGGTTTAGAAAGATGAGACACAACTCAAAGTGAATAAAATAAAAATGTAGAAAAGCCTTTACCATGAAAGAGAACATAAAAAGGCTAAATCATAGAATGGTTTGGGTTGGAAGGGATCCTTGAAGATCATCTAGTCCAAAAAATACAAATATATAAATGTGAATGATAAAGGGGAATTATTTGAAAGCATTTTGACATGCAAGAGAAAGAATGTCCTGTTAATTTAAACTCTGTACTTGTTGAGTGTAAGTGAATATTGTAAGAAACCAAAACACCCCATCCCACCAATACATAACAAATGAGAAATACAGTAAATTGTCAGCAATTAAATGCAAATGAAGATGACAGTTATAAAGAGAAATATACAAAAATTATGGTCAGGAAGGTTAGGAATAAGGCATTTTAAAGTATAGAAGCACTACAGTCCAACTGTTGCACAATAGTGCCAAACATCATAACTACATTTCAAAAAGGAACTTAACTAAGTGGAAAGGATTCAGAGAGAAGTTGCAAGGTCAGAAAATTATCCCTTAAAGTTGGTTCACTAAAAGGTTGAATTAATTATTTATTCCAAAAGCAGGTTAAAAAGAAGATTTCAGAATAGCCTAACAGTCCCCACATAAGACACCGGCTTCTGACACACAAATACTGAATCAAAAAAATACTGCATTAAAAAAAAAA
>VXAA01003234.1:50807-132967 GCA_013399115.1 Anseranas semipalmata
AAAAAAAAAGGTCTCAATGAGGCCACAGGGCTGAAGTCTTTCAACATAGCTGAGAAGATGCATTCAAGTTTTCAGTAAAATGTGCGGTCTTGATGCAGAGTTTATGGAGCAAGTCTTTTTGGCTTTGTGCTCCTCAAGACATTTCATTATGTGCATTAGACAATCATCTGGTCCCTGCCCGTGACTGTAACCAAAGAATCTGTTGATGTGATCATTATAAAAGGGACTGATTTCCAAAAGGCTCACAGATTTGGATAGGATAAACAGCCTTGGAAGACTGTTAGTAAGAAATATCTAAGGCACTTTGGTTTGCAGAAGTAGGTTGAGATGTAGGCAAGCATAGACTGCCTTCATGATGTTGTCAATGTATTTCAAATTTTATCATCTGCCATGGGCTCCACATGCCACAGGGATTTCTTGTGTAACATTGGCCACTGGGAAGCAGATTCATGCTGTTGACAGAGGACTGTTTTAGCAGCCCTCAAATGAACTTGAGAAAACTGTTGAAGGTACAACCATACATTCTGGGTACTCTTGAGAATTCCTCTAGTGCCCCTCACTGCAAGAGCTTTTGCTGTGGCATGGCTTTAGGGATTTTAATATTGACAGGAGCAGAATGGCTTGATGCATTAGAGAACTCAGGTTCAATTTTATCCCTGGAAATCTTTTTAAAAGATAAAGCTGAGCACTTTTGAAAACAAAAGTTTGCAACAGTGCAATAAAATTGCAAAAATAAATAAATAAATAAATAAAATAAAAATCCAACTATTAAAATTCCACTCAGCTGGAAGGATTTTGCTTAGTGTCTCTATCATCCCATTCATTTGTAAAGAAGGCTCTTCATCTTCTGCAGCTAAATCCAGTGCTGTCGTCCTGTAAAGGTTCTTGTTAAAGACTGAAGCTGCTTTGAGATTTCAGTTTCTTCTTTGCCTTAAAGTGGAATTCCTGTATTTACCCTACCTCCACCTTTCCTTATTCTTATGTCCAGTTTTATGTTGTAAGACGTGCTTTTATGAAAGAGTCCTTCCTACAGTTCATGCTGCCTTCTGATATCTAAAACTTGGAAAAACATAATATTTTTGCTCTCAATTTCTATTACTTATAAAACCTTATTACTACACATGTAGATGGTGCAACATTTTTTCAAGATATGTGTTGTGAGCTTTGGACAGCTTTTACCTGGGACGTGTTTTACAAGGCTCAGTGAAAGCTGAGTTGATGATAGTGTTGGTCTGTCATTCACCACCCACCTCACACTTGCAAAGCTCAAAGGATGCAGTCACAGATTGTGCTTGTTGCCTGTGCCAAAAAACTCCACACTTTTAAAATGAACCATTGGCAACTGGAAGGATGAAAAGAAGTCATTCTTCCATTTTTGATGGGTAGGTGCACATTTCAAAAGAGCCTTCATTTATAACTGATACTCATTCATAGAGTCACACTTTCAAATCCCATTGTTAAGCAAGATTTGAGACCTTCTAAATTTCTCCAAATGAGAAAAAAATAAACAAACAAATAACCAATACAAGTGATGAAGTTACATTTTATTATTATCATTATTAAAAAAATGAATACTTCGTTTCCTTAAATACCACAAGGAATGAAGAGGGTCTGTTCCATTTCAAGCCTTTCTAGGTAGGACTCTTACCAAAAGCCTTTGTCTTTTATCACTTGTCACATATTTTTTCTGGCTACACTTTCTACATTTTCTTTTGCAGTACTTTGCGGCTCATTGCAAACATGCTACTCAAAAAAAAAACAAAAAACAAAAACAAACAAAAAAAACATTTGCATTTATCTTCAGCCTCTACTAAAACCATCTTTTGCTCACATAGTTGTTTTCTTAAGCAGACTTGATATTGGCTCATCCAGGCTCAATTATCTTATTCCACAATAAGCTGTTTTTTTTTTTCCCTCGGAGCCTGTGCAAGAGGCAATGCGCCGATGTCCACCCTCCCATGACTCTATCCCAGGCTTCTCTGTACAAAACTCCTCAGCTGGCTGGGACAGAAATTCAGTCAGATCTGTTTCTGTTTGGAAGATACCGCTTCCTGTGAAACAAGCAGCTGAGATATTTGAAACTGTACCTTATGTGGATAGCTATTGACTAGTGCATGAAATACCTTTGACAATGAAGTTATTGAATTTTTTGTCTTTCTCTCTATGGTGTAGAATGAGCACCTCAGAAGCTTTTCAGAGGCACAAGCCTGAATTTACAGGTAACGAAGTATGAGGTTTTACACAGTTTTGTATAACCAACTTTTTAGAAAGTATTGTTAAATGGAATAAATATTAATCTCAATTTCTGAAATTATTGGCAATTCTATAAGACATAAATTTAAATAAAGTGTTCCTGAAAACAATATTGGTTTTGCACTTCAGTTGTTTTCTACCATTCAGTGGAGTAACATCCATCCTATGTTGATTTATGGATTATCCAATTCAACTTCTGTTTCAAACATTAGGAATTTTTCAGGCACAAATTACTAATTATGGCTAACGAATTACTTTATGAAAGATTTTGATTCTTTTTTCACATACAAAAGTACAGGCAGTTCACTAGATGCAAGAAATTTACCCTTACATAGAGACTAAAAGGGGGAAAAAAAAAAGAAGAAAAGAGAAAGCTAGCCCATCTGCTTTAATGAAATGAAAAGAAAATGTAATTCAAAATGAAATTATATTTCTGTGTAACTGAACTTGTTATCGAATTGCCTTTATGTAGCCACAGAAACGTAACAGAAAAGCACTGTGACAATTATCTTTGTACGGCTCTAGTTAGACTATTGGCTTGTTTAATGATCCTTGCCCACTAGCATTGTCTAAGCTAATGCATGCTCATTGTTTGATTTTGGCATAGATCCAGCCACTTTATCACATGCTGTGTTTCAGGACTGGACCTTGTCTCTTTCTTGCAAAGACTATGTAAAACCAGACCCTTCTAGAGGAAGCAGATTAAGGATGTGCATAAAGTTATTTGTCAAAGGCAGTATGCAAAACCAACTGAAACAAAGATATCTTAGTCTGTATTTGGGGTAATTATAGCAGCATTTACACAGAGTGTTTGAACACACCCAAGGAAAGTTAGATGAACCTAAAAAGCCAAGGTGAGAGTCACTAGCCAGTACATGAAAGTGAAAGCAGCAAGTTTACAGTGCACAACAGAAACAGTAATTCTCAAAGAGTAAGTGAATGCCTTGCATGTTGGACCGTCACAAACAGCAGTGAAGCAGAAAGCCTAACTGAATTCAAAATAGAATAGGAGATGCTGAAAAAAACATTTGGAGTTGCAATAGAAGGAAGGGGCTGAAGAGAAAGATACCAAAGATATCTGAACTGTACCTGCTTCTGTGCACTATCATCACTGTCTTACTGGCTGCCACAAAGACCTGAAGAAATTATCTCATTTCTTGTAATTAGTTGTGGACATGATACTGGCCTCAATGTGTCATGGGTCTGAACTAGTGTTACAGCATCCTGGTTGTCCTATGAAAATGCTGCAGGTGCTCCAACAGTCCCCTTACCTCATTATCTGTAATAACAGAAACTCAGTTTAAATTCTGAAGCTTATAAAGACTAACAAGGATATTTATTACTCATCTGCTTCACTCAGATGCCAACTTTAGGCAAGATGACTTAACTGTACAGAAAATATGCAGGAATAAGACTATGTGTCCCTCACCAAGGGGAGAGTCAATGCCATTATTTAAATATATGTTTATAGACTCAAGACATGTTATGGCATTCCTTTTAATTTAAAAATAAGAGTCCTTATACAGGGATGCAATAAATGTTTCTTAATTAAGCCTTCTTAATTAAGTGTCTACTAAGTGTTAATTAAGTCTCTACTAATGCCAAAGAAAAAGTAAGAAATTCTGACTTATCCTCAGGTAAGTCTGACATTTTGGATGGTTGCTTAAACCAATCATTTTAAGCTCTACATATCACTGTCTAACACATCTTTAAATGTTTATTACCTTATGATGCATAGTATTGGAAATAATAGTAAATATGCATCTTTTTAAGCCTGATATGAGCCTGTATATCTGAAATCATCTCTTAAGTTGCTCTTAACAGTGATCCAAACACAAAAAAAAAAATTCCTCGAACCCAAGGAATTCAATGTAAGGAAAAGAGAAAAACAAATATTGCATAAACTGCATTACTTAATTTGAACAAATGTGTTTTTTCAAAAACAAAACAAAATACAGAGATAAGATTTGTTCTTGTACCTTTGTTCCCACTTTGTTAGCTATGATATCACTGAAAACCATGTGACACGGCATTCTACCTTCACATTTCTGTATTAGTCGGTGATAGCCTCCAAACAGTTGAATGTGCAAAGCACTCCCACAAACACCAGAGATCAAATGATCTTCAAAAACTTTAAACAGTATTTTATGTAACACCTCTTTTAGTGATCATCAAGTGCAGAAAAGAAAGATTTTCATTTTCCTTCTGAAAGTTTTGTTTTTCTCGTGCCAGGTTAGACACTTGAGAAAAAAGAAATCAAGCAGTTCAGTTGAACTAGCTGTGGTGGTTTCACACTGATAGCTAAAATCAAAGGCTGAGTGGAAGCAAAAGGAGAAAATTATTCTCTACTTCCCATCAGCTAGCGATGTTCAGCCACGTCTTGGGAAGCAGAGCCTCCAGGCTCTTACCACACTTTCATAAGGAGAGTCCCCCTCAGGTGCTGGATACCTTCTTCCACAGTGGTCCACTTGCTTTGGAAATGTACAGTATCTTCCTTGAAGAGATACCTGTCCTTCACACTCGACAGGAATCACCTCCAGAGGCTGAGGACTTGTGCCCATTTTCCAATCACTTTGTCAATGCCACCTTCCCTAGAAAGGGATCCCAGCTGCTTGGCTTCCTTGCCTTCCAGTTCCTGATTACCGGCCCCAGTATCCCAGCATCGGAGCAGCCAGCTGACCTTGTGTTCGCCTAGGTGACGGCTGAAATCCTTTCACATATCTAGTGGCTCACTCAGGGATAGGGGTTGGGTGGTTTCTGACTTATTTATGATTTCTGTCTTTTCCCCCTCCTGTTCAGAGCAGCTTGCCTCTTCCAGTTCTTCCTCCTGTTCCCTCCTAGGAGAAGCTTCCTCTAAGCGAGTTGACTTCCTCTGCCGTTGTTTCTTCTTGATCATAGGGGCGGTTGATACCGGCAAGGGTTGGCTCTCTAGTTTAGCTACAGTGCCTGTTGTTTGGTCGTCAGCTCCAGAGGCCTTCTCTTCCCCTTCGGGGTGCTGAAGAGTGTTGATAAGCGCAGGCCAGGCCTCAGCACAGCGTGAGGAGCTGTAATGCTCTGGCATTGCCAGGGTCAGGGCATACTTCTTTCAAACACCAGCTGAGATTTAAAGCTTCCTAACACCATTTTATCAGTTACTGGCTCTTTTTAAGTGATTGGATGTTTTTATAAAAGGCTCCTCTTTTTTTTTTTTTTTTTTCTCAGTCCCCACGTAAAGACCAAACTCACTCCCCAGGTATATGTAACTGTCTTAGCTTTAAGTTATGCAGGACATCCTGGTAGCACCTCTTACTACAAGCCCACTCCATAGCTGCAAGTAAAGGGTTTTGTTTTACAGATTCTTGTCCTCCATCTGCATCACTGACACTTTTTAGAGTCCATATCTTTTTCTGCTCTAACTCATCTCCAGTTGCTCCACTTGACACCTTCACATCCCATTAAAATGTGTCATTTTGCTGTTCTTTAAATATCACAGCAAAGTCCTTGCTTTCCAAGCTGATCCAAATTGCTCTTTGAAGGCCATTTACAATCTTAAACTCATCTCCCAGTTATCTTTTTGATTCTCACTCTCCTAAAACCTGCCTTCAAATTTCACTTCATAGCTCAGTTTCCACAACACACATTCTCACTTTTATGGCTTTTTCTGTGCTATCTCAAGAGTCTCATTTAGCTTCTCAAATCAGCTGTAAGCAGTTCAGGAGATCACTTTTGGAGGTCAGTTAGATCATCAAGACCTCTTGTAGATAATGACACTGACTTAACCAGAGGGGTTAAGATCACAATATTTACTTTCTTTAACTTAGTTAATGAAAAACACTCTGTAAAATCAAAGTTTTTGAAACAAGCAACCCATGAATATAATTGAACTTCACTTCCAGATATGCTCTCTTGATAATAAATATATGATATGTGATCTTGTGGTAAAGGGGAAGGAATTCCATTTGGATATTAAAGCATTAATATACTAAATCTGATTTGTAAATCTGAGGAGTCATACTTCACAATTTATAACACAGTGTCTCAGTTTTCATTAATATCGGTGCTACACACCCACTAAGCATGTGTGAGTACAAACATACTTCAGTGTGGGGATTTATACTAGAAAATATGCAGCAGCCTTAGACCGGAATACTAATTTCCATGTTCAAAGAGCAATTAAGAAGAGGTATTAGACTTTTTTTTTTTCATCCTAAAGATGACAAAGACTTTGTCCTATGTCATATAACACCCATACCATTAGTCTTATGCAAAGCCCCCTTTTTTTTCATACACCTTCAATTAATGTACTAAAGATTTGTATTACCTCAAACTCCAGCATCTAGGATAAACTAGAGGTCCTTAAAAAAGGCCAGCATTCATTTTATGTCATCAAAGTTGATATTATCTTCCTTTTCCTGGGAAAACATCTGATGGACAGCCTAAAACCATGCTGCAAGCTGAGAGTAGTTTTAGTCAGACAAGTAGTTTTGCAAATTAACACATCAAAGAATATACCACACATTGTTGGTAATTAGGACATTTTCATGAATAAATATTCATTGTCAGTGAGTTGTTACTAACAAATTTGTTCTTGGCACAATTACTGGATATGCATTTATTTATTCTTTTTTCACATTGCTAAAAGTTTCTTAGAAAACAAAAGGGTTTTGCAGTATTTTCATTTTAGTAGTCTTCATTTGAATTAATATCTCATTGTATGTGGCCTAAGTATTTAAACTTTCACATTTTAGTGAATATTGCATATTATATTAAAGTAATATAACAACTGATATAATATTACATGTTATATTAAAGGTTTCACAGAAACTGAGAAATGTTAATAGAAGCTTCAGGCAGGCTTCTATTTTGAAAAGTCATCAGATGGGGCATGCTTCTTTCTGACGAATGGGAGACATTTGTAAATATTCAGAAGATGTTTAGGCTTATGTAGCTTGCAGGCTCCAGATCAGAACAGGCAGCAATACCTTGTGATATATTAAAAAGTCTTTTATCAGCTACACTAGGCACTGCTTAAATGTAACTCACAAAATCTATATGCCTTTAAACTGGAAAACTAAGCTTGGATGCTTTTCAAAAGCTAAAGACAGTTTTGCTGAATTAGCAGGTTTGGCTAACCTCTTATTTTATGCACATTCTAGATACATCAGCAATTAGGATACTAAAAATACATGGATCAGTTTGACATATGTGCAGTTGATGCAAAATTACACATACAAAAAGAAACTTCCAAAAGTTCATTTGGATGGACGGGAACAATTCTTTCTGCTGGATTTTTGCAATGTAGTCTTGCTAGATTTTTCTCACTATCATTTGAGGAAAAAAAAAAATCAGGAATTTCTCAAGCAGAATGAAGTAAATAACAAACAATCTGAGTATTGTGTTTAAATATGATCAGTAGTCCTATCCAGTTGAGCAGAGTTTGAAGAATATTTCTGTGTACAAGAATAATTTACTCTGAATACCTGAATTTACCAATAAATTAAAAAGACTAATGAAATTAATTGATGTAAGATTAATAAGATAAGCACCAAAAGTGGGTTATGCTCCACACAGCATCAAGTATGAAGATTTAATTGTGGAAAAGACACAGCCATCAAAGGGACTATCACAGGTTCATTGGAGACAGCTCTCAGCTCAGGGCTGGGTATCCAGGCTTGTTCTCTGCCATGGTCACTCTTCTGAATGTCAAATGGAGGTGGATAAACCAACAAAACAACTTCCAGTAACCAAATATTTAAGCAAAAAATGCACTCGAAGACTTCTAGCTTCAGAAATTTCCCTGTAATGCTAAAAGGAGAACAGCTAGGGAATATTAAATCCCATAGTTAACATTGAAACAAACAAAAAGAAGGAAAAAAAACCACAAATAAATAAACAAAAAAACCCACCCTTTCTATCTTCTTCACTCCAAAGGGCTCAAAGACCCATCATGAAGCCATGTAACAAACAGCAGGCTGATCCAGTAAACTGAGAAGGGGCAGCAGCTCCTAAGCTGCAGCTAAAGTGTGTTTGCATCCAGCAGCTTTACACCTGGGGTCCCGCAAGGCAATGAGCCCTTGTCTTAGCACTATGGTCCCTGGTCCACGCTCCTTATGCCAAAAGCTGCTGGTTATCTGACTGCAAATCTGATGGGACAGGAGGTCTTGGGGTAGGAAAGCTCAAAGCTCATGGCTGTGACCGGGGTAGATGTGGGGCTGGATGGGCTTGGTGGGAAGGGGTAAGAGCGAAAGACTCCTGCTAATCAACTCTCTTCCTCTTTATGTGCAAAAGGGACAGCCTCATCCCAGCAGCCTTATAGAATTAAATTTCTATGCAGTATTCAAGGGGACAGACAAGACACATGACGGACAAGCACAGAGGTGACAGAGGAGCCAAACACTGCATGCAGTAGGAACTGTGGCTTGCCATTTGCCTCACAAAATCCAGCAAGGGTCAGCAGGCTTATGCAGGGATATGTGCCCATTTTACCTTGGGTTAAATGCAACAAATACCATAAATTCTCCCTCTGTATAATACCTGACTACAGGAATTCTCCGGCAATAGATGGGCGTAGGCAGCCACTTCAGTAAATGTCATCTCCATGGGGAAAAAAAGTGTCTTCTCGCAAAAGTGCAGACAATATTTAAGAGGTTCCAGTTATAACCTCCCTAGTAGACTAGCAATTATGGTTAATTTCTTTCTAGTTTTCAGAAGTTTAATGTTTCCTGGTGATGTTTTTAATACTTTGTTTACATGATTTTGTCCCTTCTCAAGAAAGCCTGCTGTTTTATTCCAGTATTTCTGTAAGAACCAACAGCACACAATGTATAATACAATTAATTTCATTTTCACTAATGATAGCCTTCAATATTAGCCAGTACCCAGCCCTTTTATTTTATGCAGTCCTGCTGTGCTCTGTAATATGGTATGCACATATGAAAGGAAAAGCCCAATAAAACAAACAATGGACTTTCCATAAATGTCTGGCATAATTAAGATTTCAAATAAAGCATATGCTATTTTTTTAATGGTAAAAGAACATATGAAAAAAATCATATTTCCAAAAAAAAAAAAAAAAATTGTGGAAGTCTACCATTAAAGTAATAACAGCAATGAAAGCAGAAGTTTTCTCAAGTTTCAAATGAAAAAATCTGAGATCAAGAGAAGCTAGGGATTTGAACCTGCATCCAAATAACAGGCTTTTGTTTATATTTGAATAAAGTTTATTCTTGCTTTTATTTTTTTCATTTTAAAAATTCATTTTATTTTTAATTCATAAGTGGAAGAAAACCAAGAGTGGGAACATCATTTTTTTTTTTTTCATTCATCTAGAATTCTTATTTTCTGAGGTGGCTACTTCAAAATGTTTTGGGAAATTCTTTTCAAAATTGGAAAGTCTTTTCTAACTTTATTTCAAATTATTAGGTTACAAAGAGAGTAGGTTCAATCAAATATACCTCAACCAAACCAAACCAACCAAACAAACGAAAACCACAAAAGCTTGTTTTGTTTTGTTTTGTTTTGTAAAATAAAATATATCCAAAATTAGTGTTTTTCCTTTTCCTCCTTCCTTGTCCAATCTTACTTAAACTTACTTTACCTTCTGTTCAAACTGAACCAAAATATTTCCCTACCTTCCATTTCATTGGTTTTCATTAATTTCCATTCCTTTCACCTTATAACAGTGGCAAAGTGGAAAAAAAATAATAAATATATATTCAATTTCAATTACATACTTTCCTACTTTGAATAAAGAGGAATATCTGATAAGAGAAATTTCTTACACATTTCCTTCCATGAGGACTAAGATTTCCAGACAAACACTTCAGTCAGCTCTTTATCTTACCTCACTTACTGTCTGTGGTCTAACCGAATTAAGCATGAGAAAGCACTCGTTCTCACTGAACTATCACACCAGGTGTTTTATAGTATAATCAAAATGTCCTGAGGTGGAATGCTTTGTTAAAAAAAAAAAAAAAAAAAGTGTAAAAAGCAAAGTAGGCCTAGCTAATCCCAAGGATTACTTAGGGAGGTAGAACATAACTGTTGCCCTAAACAGAACAGGATACTCCTACTCTTCAGCTGTCTAATAAGAGTTTTTAGTGAAAAGAAAGAACACATTGTCAGGAAAGAAAATTTCCGCTGGAGAAATTGAGGGATGCTCAGATACGAGGCTTGTGGAGAAATTGAAGGGATACTACGTCAGACATAGGAATGTAATATGATATAATAAATACAATATCCTGAGACTTTCAGGTTTTCCATAGAAATTGCCAACTAAAGATCTTACTAAGCACGGCCACTTAGATTTTTCAGGACTTTTGAATGCTGAAAAACTGAGTCATCTTTGTCCAAATCTGACCCAGACCCTTCAATTCCTTCCTCTTCTGTGACCCCCCCCAATGGTCGCCCTTCACTGTTTGTCCACAGAAGTCTGCAGGCCATTAAATCAACTTCTGTAACTGCATTTCTTCTGACAGACAACAGGAGGAGCTGGAAAGGAAGAAAGGAAGAAAGGAAGAAAGAGAAAGAAAGGAAGAAAGAAAGGAAGAAAGAAAGGAAGAAAGAAAGGAAGAAAGAAAGGAAGAAAGAAAGGAAGAAAGAAAGGAAGAAAGAAAGAAAGAAAGAAAGAAAGAAAGAAAGAAAGAAAGAAAGAAAGAAAGAAAGAAAGAAAGAAACAGAAAGACTAATGCTTCATTATCTTTTACTGTGGTGTTTCAGACAAGGTACAGCAACAGGAAGGATTACATGCCTACTTTCCTTCCCCAAAAATTTGACTTCAGACTAATATCTCTTTATCTGCAAGAGAGAGAGGTAAAAGTTTTCCCCCTTTTTTTTCTTTTTTTTTTTTTGTGTACCGGTCAATTCTTGCTCTTATTCTGTAAAAAAATATGTGTTTTGAGATACCCTTCTGGAACTCACAAAACAATGGTGACATTCTCTGTCCCTCTGCCCCTTCACTAAAGCACAATCTTTGTAGAGAGACAAGGAAGAGAAGCATATGTTTCTGCCATGCTTCCCTAGTTGAAGGTTCAGCAGTTTCGTTTGAGCCACTTCCATCAGCAGTGAATCCTGTTAAGCAGGCGTTTAAGTGGTGTGGTGAGATGTGGGCTCCCCAGGCACTCAGGCAGCCTGCAGTTTACACTGCAGCAGGGAGGCCAGCTGGGTGCTCAGCTGCTGACTCTGGTTACATCAGACATCTCCAGGGGCCCTTAGAAAATGTCAGAAGATTATCGCTGAATACCCTGTCAGCACATCAGCTGGACTGGCAACCTTCACTGGGGCAATTAAGAAGCCATTGTAATTACTTATGAACTAAATTGGTTTGCTATATTCAGTTTAATTTTAAAGGGCAATTTTTCAGTTGATTATGTTGCCAGCTACATAACCTCATTTGAACAACCAGCTTAAATAAAGAATTCACTTAAAGTAAGATTGAGTGCCTTAACTTTCTCCCTAAACACCAAATAACTTCAGAAACCTGAACCAGCTGCTATCTCCCGCTGTGGATCTCCATAGAAGTAAGCCTGGAGGGTTTTCTGACTCTAAAGTTCACCAGATACTTCTCTGGTACATGTGCAGAATTACCCAGCTTTAACATCGCTGGACAAATATCTGACATATTTAAACAAGTTGGAGAGCCACAGAGTGAGCTTTTCCCTCCCAAAAGGGATCAGCCTGGTAGGCTCTTTTGTACTATGGGTAAACACAGTGCCTGAACTGGAGTCTGATCCTGACAGTTCAAACAAACAGCATCGATAGCAGCTGTTTTTGTTTTTGTTTTTGTTTTTGTTTTTTGTTTTTGTTTTTTTAAATGCAGCAGGAGGAAGAGCTCCTGTCACTCCTGCCTGCCTCAAACAACAGCTTATTTGTTGGAGCACTAATCCAGAATGTGTCTTTTTACCTCCTCTTCCTGATTTGTAGTTACAGCTCCCATATTCCCAGCACCCAGCTAAACACTGTGGTTATATGATCATAGAATTGTATTATCATAGAACAGTTTGGGCTGGAAGGAACCTTTAAAGGTCATCTGGTGCCAACCCCCCTGCCATGGGCAGGGACACCTTCCACTAGACCAGGTTGCCCAAAGCCTCATCCAACCTGGCCTTGAACACTTCCATGGAGGGGACATCCACAAACTCTGTGGGCAACCTGTTCCACTATCTAACCACACTCATAGTAAAGAATTTCTTCCTTATATCTAATCTAAATCTACTTGCTTTTAGTTTACAACTGTTACCCTTGTCGTATCACTGCACACCTTTGTAAAGAGTCCCACCCCATCTATTCTGCAGGCCCCCATTAAGTACTGAAAGGCCGCAATGAGGTCTCCCCGGAGTCTTCTCTTCTCCAGGCTGATCATCCCCAGCTCTCTCAGCCTCTCTTCATAGCAGAGGTGCCCCAGCCCTCTGGACATCTTTGTGGCCCTTCCCTGGACCCCTGGGCCAGAGCTGGATGCAGTACTCCAAGCAGGGTCTCACAAGGGCAGAGTAGAGAGGGAGAATCACCTCCCTCAACCTGCTGATCATCCCCTTTTATCAACTGTTAGGACCAAATATTCAAAGTAGCTTCTAGTACATTTTTAACCTAGGTTGAGGATGACTCTGCATTAGGCAGGAGCACATGCATCCATTAAACTGCTTCACTGTTGAACTTAATGGATCTATTTAAAAATAAGCAAAGGATAACTGAATATTAGATATGCCATATCTACCATTTGTTCACCTCAAACTGCTCAGGTAAGGAGAATTCAACATTAATTATACTACATTTCATTCAGCTTCATCAGATGGCAATGTTCATGGTTGATTTCAGCTCCTGATCTGCCAGAGAGGTAAAGCCGTATAAGGAGCATGGATGTAACTGATTCTTCATCTACCATGGATATGCTGCTGTCTCCATATTCAAAAAGGAGGTCTGAAATATTTCTTTCATGTCCTGATGTGTAAAACATCAGCAGAAACTTCAGAAATTCCTGGAAAGACTGCAAAGTGAAGCTCCCTGAGTATCTCGTCTGTGTCATTGTTGACTAGGATTTAGTGTTGACAGTACTCATATGGTATTGTGTGTATTGTGAACATTGTGTTGTATCATGTATATATAGTGTGTATGATGCACGGTGCCTAGGAGCGGGAAGCATATTTTAGAACCTGAAAAACAATTCAGTTTCTTCTCTAAAATTCTCAGCAGGTCTGTTTAGCTCTCCAATTCCCACAGTCCCAGTCTCCTGTCATGCATTACATTAACAAGACAAAGCAAGGTGTTTGTATCTCTGCCTTTACCTCTCAAATGTGACAAAAAGTATAAGAAAAGCAGTAAATTCAGACTGCATTTTCTTATTTTTCTGAATCAGAAAGGCAGCATATACATCATCCGAAATATGAGAGGTGGCTCTCGCACATCATCCCATGATCTTGTCTATATAAATGCAGTCAAGCTTGAATTTCTTTTCCATTTAGTGATATGATTAAGGTGAGGAAGCTTTCCTTTATTAGAAACTCTCTAGAGTTGCTAATTCATGAAGGAGAGGGAATTCATGACCCCATACATATGTAATGCCCGCTACACATATATAATGCTTTCTAGGGTCAATACTGTCTCCCACACTGTTCAATATCTTCATTAATGATCTAAATGATGGGACAGAGTGCACCCTCAGCAAGTTTGCTGATGATACAAAAATTGGATGAGTGGCTGATGAACCAGAGAGTAGTGCTCCCATTCAGAGGGGACTCAAGAGATATAGAAATGGGCCAACACGAACCTTATGAAGTTCAACAAAGTGAAGTGTGAAGTCCTGCCCCTGGGTAGGAATAACAGCAGACATCAGTACAGGCTGGGAGGCAGCAGGCTGGAAAGCAGCTTGGCAGAAGAAGACCTGGAGGTCCTGGTGGACACCAGGTGATACATAAGCCAGGAGTGTGTCACTGCAGCAAATAAAGTGTCATACAAGGCTGGGAGAGTTTGGACTGTTTAGACCGGAGAGCAGAAGACTCAGGGGAACCTTAACAATGTGTATAAATATGTGGTGGGAGGGACTAAAGAAGATGGAGCAAGGTTCTTCTCAGTGGTGTCCAGTGAAAGGATAAGAGGCAATGGCCACAAACTGAAACACAAGAAATTCCGCTTAAATATAAGGAAAAAAAAGAAAATTACTGTAAGGATGATTGATCACTCGAACGGGTTGTCTGTTTTTGGAGACAGCCAAAAGCCAACTGAACACAGTCCTGGGCAGTCTGATCTTGTTGACCCTGTCTGAGCAGGAGGACAGACTAGATCATCTGCAGATGCCCTTTAAAACTTCATCTCTTCAGTGATTCTATGGTTGTGATTCCAGTACCATACTGGTAAGAAAGAATATGGCCAGTATCTGAAGGTGTAGTCTTTTTGAGATTCGTTTCTTGGCACATCAGGTGGAATCACCAACACTTGTTTGTTTGTTTGTTTGTTTGATTAAAAGTTGGCTTCATGTATGTTTGTACTTCACTTATTTGATCAAAGATGAAAGTGTAGGTGATATAAATTCACAATATCTGGGAGTTAGCAAGGTTTCCATTTTACTTCCAGATTTCAAGATTCAGTATATTTATCTTTAGAATTTAAAAAGTTTCATTTTGAGAGACTCAGAACTGTGACTGGAAGGGAAATAAAAAGAGAAAGGGAGGTAGCTGAAAACAAAATACTATATTAAAATATCTGGGTTAAAAATGAGCAACAACAACAAGATCTCCATTTATTTTTCAGTCCAAGCACAATGTATCTAAGAATAAATAGATATTAGCTACAGTACATAGTTGTCATAACTGGACAAAATCTTTCTCTGGTAAGAAAATTGTGAAGAATGATTTGGATGGAATGGACAGAATTTTAAGGAACTGTGATGAACATCTGTATAAATAAAAGTAAAATGCTGGGCTTGTCTTTGAAAAACATAGACTTTAAATAGCAGTAAGAAATCATAAGCAAGTTTGTTCATAAATATGCCCACACATCACCAAAATTAGCAATTTTTTAGGATCAATGCTAAAGTGAATCAAAAGTTGCCTTCTATTTCATAGCAATCAATCACATCTATCTTTAATTGTCATCACATTGGTTGTATGGAAATAAGTACTTTTCATCTAACCATTTATCTTTGGCTGTCTAAATTTTTTTGCTGTTATTTAATCTGAAATCAATGTATTATATGAATTTTATCTCAGGAACATTTACTTTTTCGAGACGGAGACTGATTAGTTTAAGATTAATTTACAACAGCAAGCAGATGCTAAACTAAACCTGCATATGATACACTAGGCTGTAGATCCATCACTCACCTTCTACCAAAGCTGGATCCCAGTGTGAATACAAGATTTGCTCCTGCACAGCCTTGTAAAAACACACAATAAGTATTAGTATGTGATCATATAAGCATTAGCCCTCATTCAGGAGTAATCCAGTGATTTAGATTTTTCCCATCCTGTATGTTATGCATGGTAAGACTTTTCTGGGAATTTTGTGCACAAACACGTTTTTCACAGTCCTGATCTCCTTAACTCATTTGCTAGGACACACAGAAAAGTGTTCAGGAGAAATCAAACAGAACTGCACCAAGTCAATTCATGGGGGAGGAAAGGGAGAGAGAGAGAGAGAGAGAAACAACAGAGACAGTTTGCTAACCCTTATTCTGAAGATAAGAAGGAAAAAAGACTTTAAGTTTGTTACATCTTTAAAAGATACTCTTCTATCACAGCAGCTAACATTACGCAGACTAACATACACCAGTCAGTTATTTCTTTACTTGTGCAATAACTGTGGCATCTTTTTGTTCCACGTTTTTCTTCTTTATTGCCGTTTTCATTCTATTTCCTCCTTTACTCCTTGCTACTGTATTTTCAAGTGGCGTATTTTCTGTCTCTGCATACATGTGTACACATAGCTAGGAAAGGACCTAACTTTCCGTGGGATTTAGAAATCTCTGATTTTCCTTGGTAGATAGCATAGGTAGCATGGAAATCTTAGAGGTCAGCAATTCAGCTTCTCCCAATCCTCATTCCATGTTGTCTTCAAGGAAGAGCTTTGGGCAGTATTCCTGTTCTGTTGGTTCAATCCTTCATACAACACAAGTCTTTTCAGAGCTACTGACCTGTCTCTCCTGCCTTTTGGTGACCTGTCTCCCCTGCCTAGGAAAGTTCCTGTGGTCCAACGGGGAAAGAATTACTGTCATATTGTATTTATTAGCATCATCTAAGAAAGGACCGTCGATCAGTCTGCTACGTACATAAATACAAAAGCCAGCCTTTTGAAGGCTCTTGAACTGAAACTGGAACTTCTTCTGCCTGTCCTGCTTCTTCTTTTTTTTTAGAACATGGGAATGAGCAATGGTGCAGAACAAAACTTGATTTTAATATGTCGTCTTTACTTGCCTTTCTTACAGATCCTTCTCTCATTCATATCATGAAAAATACATGACAAAAATGCAAAAGAATAAAAAGCTGCCACAGCAACATTTTGTCCTTTCAGTGAATAAATACATGCAAAATAAATGCTGCAAGTATCTATCCATAGTCAAAAAAAATCTTGATCATCTGCTGCTTTTCCTATGTTCAAAGACCTTTCAGTGCTAATGAATTTTGTTTGCGAATATCATAGGAAGTATATATTATCTCAAATGGTCTATATGAGCATGTTCACAGTGTTTCCAAGTACACCTACACCTGTTTTTTAATGAGATATAACATCTCCTGTTATTCAGATTCTCAGCATTTCTTCACTGTCTTTTTTGTTATTGAGTTATTTATATTCATGTTGGTGCAGTTTCTTTTTTCTAGGATGTATCACCCTGATACATTTATTGTTTGCTTCTTTGATTAATATTAACAAATCACTTATTTCTTCCCTTCAGCCTTCCTTAATTTTCTTGTCTTTCCCTGATCAGTCTTTAATTATGGCTAATCCTTCACCTTCCTTGCTCTCTGTTTCATTGTCTTCTTCTTTTCGTCTTTATTGGTCTGTGTTTATTTTCTCCCCAAATTTAAAATTTTGATCACCTCTAAGGTATGATATCTGTTTTATTCTTCAAACTTTCCACCTCTGCCTTCCAGACAAAGTTTCATCCTAGTGAATACCTGTTATGCTTTTTTTATTATCCTGCTAACTTCTTTCATTGTGGTGGCTATTAATATTGTTAAGCAAACTTCACTTAAGGGGAATCGAATTATTATTCCACTAATTCCTGAGCATGCATTCCCTGTTCAGAATGCAAACCTTTTCCTGAAACATAACAATTAAAGCCAGGATCTACTAATGTAAACAAAGACTGATTTTAGATTTCAGTAGCTCTCCTAGATCTCTCCAGTTCTGAAAGTGCAGCAAACTTATGACAAAGTTTTAAACCCTTGAATTTCAGGCAGCTTTTCCCATCCCCGGGGAGTCACTGTAGAGTCTCATCACAAGAAGATATCCTCACTACACAGAAGTAGTATTACAAGTACCAGATCTGTTTCAACTCCTCTAGGCAAGGGCACCTGTGTTTTTTCCCATAAGTACCTTAAAGGTTCCATTGAGTGGAATTATCTACACACTTTATTGTTTGCCAAGAACTCAAGATAAGTAAATATTAGTAATTCTTTTTCATACTCTGCATGTAGCTAGTACAGACAGTTAAAAGGTTTTATGGATAGGTTCCCAGAAATAAACAAACCTGCAAGCTTTCATCAGCCTCAATGCAAGAAGATCTCTCTGTTTGTGTCATTTAACTACAAGTTCAGCTGTGTGTCTAGTTTTACATAAACCTTATGTTTGATACACAAGAAAAGGACTACAATCTGAGGATGTGGATAAATCATAAGCCTAAATCTCTCCCTGGGTTTCTTTTAGATATATCCCTTTTCACAGTATCTACTTCAAGACTTCTGAGAACAGGAATCAGTCAGGACTTTCAGCATAGCTTTTTCCTGAGGGAAACTTCCTCACATACCCATAAATTTAGCAAACATTATTGGCTAAGTGCCAATAATGTTATTAGACTAATAGTGCTAAAGCAATCTTTACCCAAACATAAACAGTTCGTCAGCTTCTGAGAGAAAAGTGTTCTTTCCCTCCTGGCAGAGAGAGATGGAGATCTCAGGGCACAGGCCTGAGATTATGCACAAACCAATCTATAAATTATAAATCTATGCTACATACAAATATATATACCTATGAAATTGTGTGCTGTTTTTTGGATACATGCCTTCATGTCCTTGGTTTGAAGTCTACTATGCCGGACACTTCACATCTTCCTGCGAACAGTTCTTCTGTTCTGCTTCTTTACATTGGCTATGGTCTGAGCAGCAACACTTCTGTTATCTTCTTGTCAGATAATCAGCTGCTGCGGAAGGAGGCTTTCTCTAACCATCTCCCTTACTAGCTCAGTGTTGGCATGTTTATTCATTCCTGCCTGTTTCTGTCCATTTTCAGGGCCCCAAAGCCTCTAATGTGTATTCAGAAGCCTGCCTTTTTTCTGGTGCCAAGTGCAAATCATTCATAAGCAGTTAGAGAGGAAAATATTTCTTAGCATTTGCTTAGAGAATTAGACACTAAATATTGGTCATGCCAAGAAAACTTGCCAACCAGAGAAGAGTGAAACAATTTATATGTAAAATAACTGATAGCAACAACCCATGACAACAGGAGAATTTTCTGATACTCCAGCTGTCATGCCAAATGGGAACTTCACTTATTACCCATCTATCCTCCTTATTTTTAATTTTCCTGTTACAAGAATAGTCTATATAACATGATAACCAAAGGCAGTAACAAGAAGTTAACAGTTACTTTACTTCATTCTGAAAGTTTGCTCATACTTGCTAGTTTAATCTGCATATAAACTGATGGCCTGGCAAAACTGGCCTTTCAAAAAAACATATGGTATTGTTAATCACTGTGAAATCCTTAAGGCTTTTCACATCATTGGAAAGCCATCCAAGCAAGCTGTTCAACAACATTAAATCTTTGCAACTATACGTTAGGTACAAGAGATCAAAGTCATGCTGCAGTATTTTATATCACCACAAGCTAAAAATTATCTGCAACTGTGGAAAAAATTACTTTGCTAAGTCTGCATTTGACTTATTTGCAAGTGTTATTATTTGCTATGAATGATAAATCACCAACATATGAAACTGTTTATGCATATTTGTTCATAAATAAGTATAGATTTATGCATTATATATAAAACTACTACTATTAAATTATTGCTCATTGAACTCCTCAAGATATTTCTCTGGCACTTTATTTTTCTGTTGATTATTATGGTAAATACACAGCAGATACGTAAGGCCTCTCACCACACATGAACACAAGCATGACTATGGAAAGACTGGACTAAATTGTTACTTCTGAATTTTCTGCAAACACATTCATAAAAGTTCATTGCAAGCTCTTGTCAGGTTTGTATTAATAATTATCATGTGAAAGTTTCTTCTAGGATCCTACTGTTTTGTTCAGCAACTTGGTAAAAACATTTTAAGGTGGACCCCAAGTAACAGATTCTTTAGTCCATCCCCTTGTTCTTTTTACCACAAATATAAGAATGGAATGGAAAATGCTCTCAATTTAAATAGTTATGAAATCAGAAAGTACAGATGTTATCAATCTCTCTCTCTCTCTCTCTCTTTTTTTTTTTTTTTTTTTTTTTTTTAAGGTGGGATACATTGCATTTTGCAGCTTAAAGATACTGAGTTACAAATGATTGAAGGACGCAGACTTCAGACCTAGAAGCTGATTTTTTTCAGTTACCCTTCTCAAGCTTTACTTCATCACCTCACAAAGATGAGATATGAAATTTGTGGGCCATCTACATTTTCTCATGTTCTCACAAATCAAGTGATTAGAGTTTGAAAACACAACTACAAAGTCAACTTCCTCTTCCTGAGGAGTTCCCTCCTGGCAATTGAAACTGGAATTAAATAAATTAAAAAAATAAAAAAAATCTATTCAGGTTTTGGCCATTTTATTAAATGGAATCCAAAAGTTAAAAGCTTACATGGCAACAAGATAAAAAGATACAAGATTTTTATTGAGTTTTATTTTCTCTCCAGTGAAGGGAAACAAATATACTGAATTTGATTGGCTGCCTGACACAGACACCAAGATATAGGCTTTTTCCTGTAAGATAGTGAAAATATTTCAGTTTCCAAACTTCCAGTCATCCCAATCTAAATTTTTTCTCTGACTAGAGAAAATGAGGCTGCAGCCCTGAGCACCAAAGGATTTTTATGACCTTCCAAAGTACAGGTAGGACATGCATAGAATTTCCCCAAAACATTCCAGCCAGCTTGAATAAAGTTAGTTGTTAATTACCGCATAATGTTATTATAGTTGTTTTTTTCAAAGCCTGTTTCTAACCTCCCCATTCCAAGCCCAGATCAGCATGTCCAAAGAAACAGGCAGATTATCAAAGTGCTCCTGCTGCGGGTTGCATGGCAACAGCACTCCACTGCATCCTTCTCAACAGGTGCCTCCATTTGATTCTTCTCCATCATTCAAGCATTATTTGGATATTGGTATCGAAGCAAAAGAACATATTCTGAATTAAAAAGCCTTGAGAAAGTGAAACAAGTCCACCCCATTCAGCTCCCTGCCAACAGAAACACACTCCTGTCTTTTTCATGTTTTCTTTTTTCCTACCCCACAAAGAACTTTGCATTCGTTTACAAGAGAATGGGTTCAGAGAAGAGATTTAGTCCTTTTGTAGCACCTCAGCTGCACAGGGAGTGGGCCTTAGTCACATAGAATATGCTTTTAATAAGCTCAAGGGCTTTTGCTACACTAACAAGGAAAGATTAATCTTGTATCCAAAACATCCCTTTTACGTACCATGAAGGAGAATAGATCATGAAATGAGATTATTTAAGCCACTGGAATTAAGTCGTGACATGTTTCTCAGAATATACCATTGGCCGTGTATTTTCTCCAACACATGTAATGTATATCAGTTGCAATTTGTGATTGTTTACATAGGCATCTGCTTTACATTTCTTTTATCTACCATACCACACTCTTTGTTGACATTGTCACTCTTGAAAGTCATTATTATACAGAATTTGAGCTCTCCAGAGTATAACCCTTAATAAACACCTTGTTGTACTATGGTAACATAGTCAAAATTACATTCAGATCCACATTTCAAACATAATCTCCAAATCTATCAAGATTCAAACAGCTTTTGCAAAACAACAGGTTCCCACTCCCTGCTCATCTGTGAGCCGTTCTTCACTGATCTGCAGTGTGGTGTTGTGCCTCCTCTCCTGGCCCTCCACTCTCCATACCCTGGGAGGCTGACAGGGCTGACCTTGTCCATCTCTGGTCAGGTTGCATCTGACCTAAGTGGCTGTCCAGTGCTGCAGCTGGGGCCATGCCACCTCAGGAGGCTCTCATGGCAGCTGTGGTTGCCCCTGCATTGGGAGATTTGATGTGGTCAATAATGTAACCTAGCACAGGGCTGTTACTTACTAAATGTACAGGACTTGATAGAATTGTGCCTAAGAAATTTTACTGAAAGGACCCATTAACATTACATGCATTCACAGAATAATTCATAGCTAAGTAATATGTATGCTTCCTGGGCCCCAGTCCAAGAGCAGCAGAGTGCAGAAATTGCATCCTATTTGTTTTGCCTTCTTTTGTTCTTGTTTTCAGAGAAACAGACGTCTTACAGGAACCATTAGGGAATCAAATACAACTTAGTCTAGCCTCTTCTCATTCTCCCACTTCCCACTTCAACATTTTCCTTGCAGTGTATGAGCTTGCATCTTTCTCAACTTCACATGAAGTTTTAGTTTAGATTTCTTCTGAAACTTCTGAACTCTTCTGTTTCTTTTTCCTTTCTAAAGAGAACTGGAAAATTGGTACCTTTCACATACCCAGGATTATATTTTCCAAGTTACATATTTCCCTTCACCTCAACTCAGAATATGAAATCTTCAGGCAAAAAGAAAATTACTGCCCAAAGCCACAGCCTGGTTAACAAGATTACAAAAGAAAACCAATTTATTCACATATTCTGAAAAACTGTATCTCCTGTACAGCTCACTATTTCAGAATAAGCTCCTAAAGCACATTTCAATGCTTTGTCCATTCCAATGTCGCAACTGAAAGTTGCTTCCATTACTCAGTGAGCTATTACAGAGTTTGATAGATCTTACCACAATGCATTTTTTCTAGCATTCAGCATAAACTACCCTTTGCCCATTTTCTTTCCATCAGTGTTAATTATAAACCTTTATAGCCACCAACAGTTTTTCTTCCTTACTGGTACATGCAGTCATTTAATAACTATATACTGATTCTGGTCCGCTTACATACGGCTCAATTACTCTTTACTCTACTAGTAATGACTTCAACAGACTGCAATTACTGAACCAAATCTTCCTTCATGAAATTCACTTTTCCTGCAGAAAAGTTAACTCATGAGAATTAACTAAATCAGAAAAGCTCATGTCAAGAACATGTCTGCAGCAGTTTTAGGTTATTGTAGTTGAATGCAGCTCTACCAAGCAGGGAGGAAAAGGAAAAGGTGGAGAATGGAGTAGGAGAGAGCTGCAGTGCCCATTTAACAAATCCTGAGTAAACAGCTTGATGTTCAGAAGTCCCTGACAAACAGCCACTGCACACAGCTAGGACCTGGTTGGTCAAGGACAGGTCAGACCAGCTGCAACATACACCATGTTGCTATGACTTTTGTCATAGGATGTTTTTGCACTCTTTAGATGCAGATTTCCAAACTCTTCTCAACAGTTTAGATCAGAGATACATTACCCCACTTGCAGTTGCAGTATACAGAAGTTCTTCAGAAGCTGTCAGAAGTTTTCTTGCAGCTCCATCAGCACATTGTTTTGCTGATGTGAGCTTGGCTAAATGACATATTTAGGCAGGCTGTGCCAAATCTGCATCACACATGGTCTTTCAGCAAGTTATAGAAGAGCCTGTGCAGCCCTAATTTACCTGTCAGAGTTCATAGTCTTCCATACAAGAAAGGACACTAGTAATATGTTCTATTTTTGCAGTTTAGCTGAGTTTTAGGAATATTGTTCAACACATCATCAAAAATGTTCTGGAAATAGTACTTCAACTGGGACACTAGATTAGGAATTTTCAACATGGTTCTATTTTTTTTTTTAACTTGAAACTTGCAAAATTCACTGCTTCTCTACTTTCATTTCTATACAATTTTTCTGTAACTCTCATTTGTGACACAAATTGTTGTGTGTCAAGGGCTGCCTTCTTTGCCATGTCTATTTGTGTAGGCTCTACTGTCATGCAGGCCTCAGTCTTGGTTGCTGACTTTGGTATTTAGTCAAACAGGACCAAAACTCTTTCAAGATATTCTATCCAAGATTTTAGCTATCAAGTATCTAATGAAGTATTTAAAAGTATGAACCAAAATCACTTAGCCATTTGCAGAAGCTTTTGTTTGAAAAGAAAGCAGAAAACAAACTATTACATTTATGAATTTTCTGTCATGTTTTGAGCTCATTTCTGGAGACTGAAATCTTATGTTACATGATCACGTACTGGATATTGATCAGTCTCAGTTAGGTGCCTGGTAAAATTACGGAGAAGATTGTTTTGGGAGTTATTGAAAAAAACTTGAAAGACAATGAAGTCATTGATCAAAACCAACATGGGTTCATAAAGGGAAAGCCATGCCTTACTAACTTTATATCCTTTTATGACAAGGTTACCCCCCAAGTGGGCAAAGGGAAGGCAGTGGATGGGTTGATTTGGGGGGGGATTTTAGCAAAGCTTTTGATACTGTCTCTCACAGTATCCTTCTGGACAAAATGTCCGGCATACAGCTAGACAGGTACACAATACTGTGGGTGAACAATTGGTTGAAGGGTTGAGCTCAAAGAGTTGTAGTAAAAACTGGTGACTAGTGGTGTTCCCCAGGGCTCCATTTTAGGGCCAGTGCTCTTCATTGTTTTTGTCAATGACCTGGTCCAAGGAGTTGAGTGCAAGCTAAGTTTGAGGATGATACTAAATTGTGAGGAGCTGTTGATTCCCTTGAGTGTAGAGAGTCCTTATAGAGATATCTTGATAGATTAGAGAGCTTGGCAACAAGAGCAAATATCGGATCCTGCAGCCTGGGATTTGATTTGTCTTTGTTGCTACATTGGCTCAGTGTCAATTCATGTTCAGCTTGTTGCCCACCAGTTTGTTGGACACCCAGGTCCCTTTCAGCAAGGCTGCTCCCCAGCCACAAAGATCCTAGCCTGACTTGGGGTCTTTGGTTATGTTGTCTCAGGTGCAGGACCTTGCACTTTTCTTTGATAAACTTCATAAAGTTCTTGCTTGCCCACTCTGTCCAGATCTCTCTGTAAGATGGCTCTCACTTCTGATGTGTTTACCTCACAATCCAGTTTAGTGTCATCAGCAAACTTGGTAAGAGCGCTTTCAATCCCATCATCCGTATCATTTATGATGATATTGAACTGCGTGGGGCCCAGTATCAATCCCTGGGGGACCACGCTTGTGACAGGCTACCAGCCTGAGTAAAAGCCATTGATCACCACACTCTGAGTGCAGCCCATTAGAAAATTTCCAACTCACCATTGCAGACCACCCATCCAATCTGTATCTTGTCATTTTGTCTAGGAGAAGGTATGGAAAACAGTGTCAAACACTTTGCTGAAGCCCAAGTAAACAATATCCATTGCTCTCTCCATGTCGATAGAAGATATTATTTTATTGTAGAAGGTGATAAGATTAGTCAGGCATGATTTGCCTTTGGTAAATCCCTGTTGTTTTTTTTCCAGTCATTTGCTTAATTTGGTTTGTAATAGTTTCTGGGAGGACTTATTCCATTATTTCCCCAGGGATTAAAGTAAGACTAATGAGTCTGTAGTTTCCTGGGTGCTCTTTTGGGGCCTTTCTGTGTGACCTTTGCCCTCTTCCAGTCATCTAGGATATCCCCTGCTGTCCATGCCTTTTCAAAGATTATAGACAGAGGTCTTGTAACAATGTCAGCCACTTCTCTTAACACCCTTGGGCAGATTCTGCCTGGGTCCACAGATTTATGTGGGCTGAGTCTTTGCAAAAAGCCACAGACTAGCCCTTCCTCCACTACTGGTGGGTCAGCACATGCATTGTGCTGTTTGATCTTGTGATCTGCAATCCAGCTACACTGGTAAAGACAGAGGTATAGAAGGTATCGAGAACCCATGCCTTGTCAGCATTAACTAGTCTCCCTGCCCTGTTCAGCAATGGACGTACGTCTTCCCTGTGTTTCTGCTTACTGTTCACATATCAGAAGAACCCTTTCTTGTTCTTGACATCTTGACGATTTCAGTTCTAGCTGAGCCTTAGCCTTCCTCACTGCATTTCTGCATGGCCTATGAAGTTCTTGTAGTCCTCAATGGGTATTTGCACCTTTTCATAGCCGTTATGCTTCTTTTTCACTTTTAAGCACACCCAAAAGCTCATTGTTAAGCCAGGATGGTATCTTGTTCTGCCTTCTTCCTATCCCTTTGTAGGGGATGGACTGTTCCTCTGCTTCCAGAAGGTTGTTTTTGAGTATCTTCCAGCACTCACAAACTCCTCTGTCCTCCATGGATATGACCCATGGAATCCCTTGCAGCTGGGCTCAGAGGATATTGAGGTTGTCTCTTCTGAAATACAGGGTCATTGTCCTGTTACTGGTGTTCTGTGTGCTTAGCTGGACTTTAAACTCCACAATGTTGTAATCACTGTATCCAAAGCTATCACTGGTAGTTACATTGTCAAGGACACAGTTTGTGAGCACTAAATCTATAAATGCACTGTTCCTAGTCTCATGTCCAGCATCTGTAGCAGGAAGCAGTCCTGAATGCATTCCTGGAAGCCGACAGATGATTTGTGCTGTTTTCCCAACAAATTTCCAGGTAATTGAAGTCATCCATAAGGACCAGGTTCTATTGGCCCAAGAATTCCTTGAGCAGCTGAAGTAAGGTTTTTTCAGCTTTGTCATCCTGATTGGGAAGTCAGTAACAAATATCTAACATAAGATCCCTCTTGGCAATGATTCCTCCAATCTTAATCCAAAATAGAAGGTCAATAGACCTTCCATTGGCTCCATTGCTCACCTCCATACACTCAAATTTCTCTTGTGCATAGACTGCAACTCCACCTCTTCTTCTTCCCTTCTTATCTTTCCAAAAATCTTGTGGTGATCCATTGTTGTCTTTCAGTCCTGTGAGTTTTGCCTGGCAGTGGGGGCAGCCAGCCAGCCCCACTTGCAAGAGCCGCTGCCTGCCTGCCCATGCCTCTGCATGCACAGCCCGAGGGTGTCAGGGCCCTGAAACCCCCGCAGACACCCACGGGAACTCAGACCTCATGCTCCTCTAAGCACGTGGTAGCTGCTGCTGTGCTACTGCATCATGAACGCATATATATGCCTGATGTGTGGGTGCCAAGAGGACAGAGGCAGGACAAGAGGCAATGGGCACAAACTGGAACACATAAGGTTCCCTCTGAACATCAGGAAGCACTTCTGTGCTGTACAGGTGATGGAGCACTGGCACAGGTGTCCCAGAGAGGTTGTGGAGTCTCCTCCTTGGAGATATCCAAAAGCCACCTGGACATGGTCCTGGGCAACCTGCTCTGGGTGGTCCTGCTTGAGCAGGAGGTTGGACCAGATGGCCTCCAGAGGTGCCTTCCAACCTCTGCCAGTCAGTGATTCTGTGAATCTTGCCCAAGAAGTCCCTACAAGTGTTGCAAATTAATTTTTACACAACTTTGATTTAGCAGCAATTTAGGATTTATTAATACCTTTATTAATAAATACCTAAGATTAGATTGTGTGCTTCTTAACAGCACTTAATCATCAGCCAATTTAACACAATGATTCAGCAAAATTTACTACAATGGAAACAGCAACTTAGTTACAGATTCAAGAATGGCAATGTTCACACAGGACTTACTGCAGAGTATTGGAGGGGGGAGGTTCTAAACTCAGTCGTGTGCTTAAGGACTTTCCCTCCTTTTGGTGAATTACTCACCCTTCTCTCTTGTCTGTGTTCATCAGCAGATGATCTTTGATCCTTGAGGAGTCTGCCCTGAGAGACGTCCCACCTCAGGGGTGCCCTGAGAGGCATCCCAGCTCATGGGGAGATCAAGGGTTACAGCTCACTGCGATCCTGGAGAGCTCGAGGGGCTCTTCGCTTAGGACCACTATTTATAAGACCACGAGATGATCGATTCCTTAGTCAGTGCTTTTCCATCCCGGCTTTGGTTCAGATAAAGCAATTTTGGTGTTTTCCACCAACTGTGCCATGCCAGTACCTTCCAGAGTGTACAGTTCTGGTACGTCCTAGATTAGGCTACGAACCAGGCTGCAGGGCCCAAGATGCAATCAGGGAGCACCTGTTTGCACTCACTCGTAATGCCTGCTGCCCATTGACAATAGAGGGATTGAACCATAGATGAGCTGGGGAAAGAGCTGCTACACCACAACAATTTATTTTGTTTTCATTACAAAGTTTTTGTTTGTTTGTTTGTTTGTTTCACAAAGAATCATTTCCTTTTGTTCTGATTTGGTTCACACTAAGTTTGATATGATGGCCAGATTCCTGTCTTAAAAAAAAAAAAAAAAAACAGTGAACAGACCTTCATATTTTTTTTCTCTCTCAATAATAAACACCTTAAATTGTTACAGGACAAAGACTCTTAGCTTTTTCAGTCTTTCTTTGTGTGGAAGTTACCCTATACCTTTGATCACCTTCATTGTCTTCACTATATTTTTTCAAAGTTTAATTACATCTCTTTTGAAATGAGGTGTCCAATGGACAGTGTTTATACCATGTCCTTCAAATGAAATTTTTATACTTAGTTTGAGTTGTAATGCCTAATTGTAGTTAAAAACTATTAAGTGAAATGTTATAAAAGAAAACAATGACCACATTATGTGTCAAAGTATTCACATTAAGAATAAAGGAAAGCTATAAAATATCACAGGATGTTTGACCACTTACAAAGAAAAATAGAAAACAAAGAAATCAAACACAAAGTCCACTCTTTATATTATATAGATAGAATTATGAGAAACAATGCTGTAAGTCACTACGCACAGAGAGAAAGCTGGAATTTAACGATGCATCTAAAAGGTATCAGTGAAGGACACCAAGATACATTATCTTTGCTCCTGTTCCCTGAGAAAAGCTTCACATAGTAATAAATCTCATCTATCAAGGATGATGGCATTTGAATCAGGAAAGCAGTAAGCCTGTAGGCTGAAATTACATATAAGATGGTATCAAGTGTGGTGCTTTCTGCAGCACAGAAATGTCATTTCCATGTAATAAGACAGGTATTGAGAAATTCTCAAAATCAAAGCTTCATCATTAGTAACCTTAATGATTGCTGTTTTTTTGTTCTGAGCTGTAGGCCAAAGTCAAATTGAATTTCCAGACAAATCATTTCTAGTTAGTCAGTATCTAAGGAACAATCATGCTCCCAAGGCAGCAGAAAACAACAGAGGTAATTATGCTTCAAAAGCAGGTATCCCAATAACTCTACTTCTATTATTCAAGGAAGTGAACAATTAGGTATGTATGATGGGGTATGACTATGCTCATGTCATAACTTTCCACTTGAAGTGAAAGACTTTTCCCTCTGATGAATAAATCCCATCCACCTTGCAGAATAATTCTCCTGGTAATAGAATACAGGGTAGAGGTTTCAGTGGCTGTCCTGGCCCCACCCATTGTTTCCCTATTTATAAAGGCCATTGCGTAAGAAGGAAAAAGGCCCTTCTCCTTCTCCCTCCACACAATTCTCAGACCCTGTTACCTAGACTTTATTTGAAAATCTTTAACAACACAGATCCTCGGCAAAGGTAATTGTCTGCACTACACTCTGCAAGAAAGGCATATTTTGATAAGCTCCAAAGACATGTTTGCAGATGCCATACCAATAAGTTTGTGAGTTTGTCAGCCCTGACAACTTCTACCATCCACATAAAAAAGTGAAGCTAAAGAGTAGAGTTTAAAGAAGGAAGCTAAAGAAACATTTACTTGTCTTTAAAAATCAGGGAACCAGGAGATGTTAGGACTTGCCAAGAGAATCGTGTTCTGGATAATGTCTTACAGGAATGTTGCATATAAAAAAAAAAAGATTTATATGCTCACTTCAAAATGCATTGTTGAAATTCAGCCTTTAAATTGACAGCTGTTGTAATGGTTATCCCCTCACCACCCCTTTCAGACAAAATTCATATGATCAGTATTTGGGATCAAGTATGTTAAGAAGCTTCATTTATGTTTATAAGTTCAAGACCAATATAGACCCAATTTAGTATGTAATACATACAATAGGATCTTGATAGCTTTGGAATAGGCTTTGATGACAAAAAAAAAAAAATTTATGCAACCGAGACTCAGATTGTCAGAAAAGAGGTCGTTTCAAACTATTAAAGTTACACTATTATGTTAATTACAGCTGAACTAAGACATTACTGCATTTGGATCTTCAGCAACTTAAAACTCTTCGGAAGTTTATTCATTAGTGAAAAAAGAAAGCTGACTATTAGGAACATACCTAGAGTTAGGAAACAGCTCCAAAGAGTTTTGTTATCACATAATCAGAGAGAACCTGGCACAGATTTTTCCATTTAAAATTTCAAATCATGTAAAATTTTATCCTGTTATGTGCTTATTTCCATATCTCATACTGTTTTCAGTAGCCAACCTGATTGCGTAGTCTCTACTGAAATTTCTTAATTCCTCTGGAAATGAATGTCTATAGAAATGAATTTGTGTTTCAAAGCAGACACTTGGTTAATAATTAACAAAAGGTTAATTCTTCGCTACTATACTTTATTCAAAAAATATTAAAGAATATCACAATTTTTCTCATGCCTTTTCAGTTTTGTTCAGTAAAAGCAAGATGTTCTAGACTGTTGTATTATAGATAGTACCTTTAAAAGTGACCTACAGTATCAAGCATAAAAATGAACTTAGGATAAAATAGTTAAACATATTTTTCCATCTGAGAATGACAAACTGCAATATCTCTCTACTCTGTCTTGTAGACATCCATATCTCCTACACAGCTGTGTCTGAAAATTATTTTCTTCACCTTTAATCTATGTTACATATCCTTTCACCTCAAAATTTTAACGTTGTTCCAGTGAGGTATAAAATACATTTTATCCCTCCAGAATTACTCAGATATTGAGAGGGCAGTTCTGTGAACAGATGAATTTTCTCATCATAATTGCTGAACATTTTGTCTTCCATCAACCATGTTGCTTAACCACCTCTCCATTTTTTTATTGGTTAGTGTTCTGTTGATTACACTGTTTCTCATTTTTATCATTATTTTTTGATCTGTTGGTACTTACCTGTGTCACCATTCAAATTTTCCAGTAGTTATTCAAGACCTTAGCTTTTTAGGGAACAGATAGAACATTTACTAGCTCAAAATCTTCAGGACCAATCAAAATAAATATGTAAAAAATAAAAATTAATCCTTCTCCATTGTGCCAAAAGTGATGCGGGACTTCTCTCATTTAAGCTTTTCAAAGGATTATTTGAATTTTCAGCATTCCAGCAAAATATGGCAACTTAGTAGTAAGAACAAGACCCAATTTGAAAACCATGGCTTTCTTTTCAATGTGAAACATTTCTTTTATTTGTTTTCTGAAGGAAAATACATATTTTGTACGAAAGACAGCTTTCACAGAAAAAAAAAAAGAAGGGGGAAGATGATGATATGTGAAAAAAATGTGAAATAAGTAGGGAACCAGCAAAGGTATGGATTGACTGTGACTGTTGAAGAAAATGGAATTATTTGGTAGGTTGGAAGAGACAGCTGAAAGAAGAGGTATTTGCCGGTAGAGAATTCTCTACCAGAATTCCTGAGGGATGGGATTTGGGAGGGATCTTAGTATTTTCATCAGAATTTTCGTACAAAAAGTGCACGAAGTGATTCAATGTCAGTGATATCTGCTGATAACACTATGCAAGGAGCACTGTCAACACAGAATAAAACTGAAATATTCTATAGGAATATGAAAGTCAGTTGATGTATAATTACACTTTTTTTTTTTTTGCTACTATAAATGACCATCAGTTTGAGGTAACTCAAAAAAACAAGGACATGGGTGTGGCAGGTAATCTCTAACCCAATCCAGTAATATGATCAACCTGAAAAAAGGCAGACATCATCCCAGGTTGCTCCTGCAGAGTCAGAGAGACATTAAGGCCAATATATAATGTGCTTTTGAATGACTACAAACAATGTGTACATAATGCAAAAAGGATTAATTGAAATTAAGAGAGGTGAAGAACTACAACAGTACATATCAAAAAACTACAAAAACTTTCATAACTTGTGTGGCCTATTGATGACAACTAAGAACTAACTGTTCTGCAGTACCACCCCTAATGTAGCTGCTTGGTGGTCTACAGCACAGTTCTCGTTGACTTCAGCTATAACCATCACTGCTCATCACTCCTGTCAAATAACCATCAGGTTTTCCAATTGGTCTCTGTAACCTACAGACTAAATGGTTAGGTACCATTGCTCATTTCATTTTATTACAGTAGAGAAAAGGTGGACATTTAGAGTTAGGAGATAACATATGCCAAAACACTATTTCCACAACTCAAGAAAATCAAGTTTTTCAGTGCGTCAATATTTCCTCTAAAAATGATTACAAATTGATTGAAAAGGTAATCAGTCCCAATTCTTCTATATCTTCCCTCAGAAGAGTTTAAAAAAAAATGTTTTTTGAGGAGAAAATCAGTCCCAGTTTAGGTCATCACTGAACAGGATCAAACAAACAAAAGAATAAAAAGACACAGGCAAGTCAAAATTGGATTATTCTTTTTTGTTTGCTTGCTTTCTTTTTTGTTGTTTTTGTTTGTTTTGTTTTAGAAGAAAAAAGGAATTCAAAGTTTATAGCAGGCAGCTAAGAAACAATCTAAGAACAAAATCAGTTATTATATAGAACATTATATCTTAGGATTTTATTGTTGCCTACAGTATTAGGAAATTAGATTCCCTGTGATATATTAAATTATTGTGAGTTATACAAGAAACAAACACTATGATAGTGCATGTTTTTTGAACAGTGGTATTTTATAGAACTTTGTAGCCTTTGGGAAACCTTAAGTTTGTGTCAAAAATTCTTCTAATATCTGATGGCATCAGGAGAAGTTACAGAACCTTTGAGGCAGGAACCAATCTGAGCTACTGCTCAGAGCTACATTGTGAAACCAAGAAACTAGATTTCACTGAGCCATTGTAATAAAATGCTTCTCAGATATCATCCGTTTCAACATTCACTGTGTAAAAGATTCTCCCCTTAACTTCATTTCTTTTTGAATTATCCACCTATAAAATCAACAGTTTGCCTCTAGGTTCAAGGAATCCTATATTTATTGTCTACATATTTCACCTATTCCTGCCTGACAATATCTCAGGTTTATATAGGTAATGGCTATTGTCTTCTTGTGAATTGGATCTTGAATAAACGAACACTAATAGGCCTTTGACTGTTATTTGGCCTCAGAGCATATGAACTTCATGACTGGCCATGTGACAGGAAGATGAAGCAAAAACTAGGTGTAGTTTTACAGAAGAAAAATTCTTCAGGAGTTCCAAGATGAACTTTACGTTTAGAATTTACAGCAAGCATTTATTCCCATACACCATGCCATATGGAGGAGCAAAGAGAAATTATGATTAGCATCCAAGCAAATGTAGTAACTTTGCCTAAAACAAACCTTGTATATTGTCACCAGTTTAAAATAAGCAAAGGAAACTCATTAAGGGAAAATTAATCTGATTCTACAGAGGAACTTCCATGTCATAGAAGAATACCAAGTAAAAAATATTTGCTACAGACTTGCACTTGGCAGTTTGGCCGCTTCTGATGTAAACACAGTCTGGACATCTAATGTCAGTTATCATCCCAGAATAGGTGGGATGTGCCTTGGATATCAAAGAGGATATAAGAGACAATTCTTTCTCTAGTACTTACACACTAACCTAGTTTATATTCCAAGGCCGATTTTCTTCACTGCTCCCATTTCTTGATAATCAGTTTAAATTTTGTGCCTCTCTGCTAAATGTTTAGTGTTTAGCTCAGTCAAATCAAACTTATCCTCACTTTTTACTGCTCTCTCTTTAGTGTTTGCAATGCCAGGCCTACCTCAGTCTCAAACATCACACACTGATCACACACTGAAGGAAAAAGAAAATGTCTTGGTGAAGATTTAGTGGCAGACCTTAACTGTGAAGACATTTTTCTGAAACTACAAATAATTCCAAATAGTCCTGTCTAAGAATTGCTTATTGATTTCTACAATTCTTACATGCAATTTTTCAGCCAGTTTAGTGGATGAATTTATTTCTGAGAAGTCTGAAGCTATATTCAGTCCATGAGACACAACAAATAACTCTTATTCTTGCCATTCATATTTAAGCTATTTTGTGTTTGTGTGGCTGGAAACAGCCTTTCCAAAAGACTTTATTTTACAACAGTCTGATCAACAGAGTCCAAGGCAATAAGTAAAGCCATTTTCAGATTAGCTGGATTCATTTCATAGTAGTTGTTCACCTGTGTGAAACTAAAACAGGTGTTCAGACTTCACTCTGTATTGTCTCACTGTAACCTGTATAGAATTCAAGGGTAATTTTGTCATATTGAGTTCACCCAGCAAGAAGAATAGAGGATCTGCAATCACCATTATGGGAGTTACGTGAGATGACCTGACTGGAGAGGTTGGGGAAGAAAAGGGATTTTTCCTGGCAGGGGGAATGGGGGCAGACAGTGGAGTCATGTCTCAAAGCCTATTGAGAAAACAGCAAACTGTCAAAGAACCTGGAAAACTTTACTAATTCATGTTCCACAGCAGCAAGGTGTTAGAGAGGTATTTACACTCACAGCTGAAATCTAGTTTAGATTGCTAATATATCATCCTCATACTCTGTTCATCCTAGTGATCATTTAGTTCATTAACCTTGTTCCAACATCAGACACTTTAACAGAAAATCTGACATACTGTAACAGGGATACCGTATAATCTGATTGCACTTAAGTGAATTACTATTCTTCTAACATTTGTTTCAAAAACATCTAGAAGTAAAGAAAACAATTAAGTCCCTTGCAGATTTGTTCACCCCAGCTTCTTGCAATAATAAATTCCAAAGAAATCAATTCCTTTTAACAGCTGGAAATTCACTAGACTTCTTATGTCACTTGTGTCCCTTTTACATCTGTGCTATTGCTTTCTGAAAGCAAATAAAATCACTGGGTTGTAGTTTTCAACTTTAAATTGACTCATTGCTATTATGTCATTCCTATCATCAACAAGATGTTTTTACTAAGGACATCAGAAGAAAAACTGGAGAAAACAACAGCAGAGGCCTGCAGTTCTAAACATTTGTAACAGATTCATTTAAATAATTTGAAGAGATATTATAAGAGAAAGTGCTGGTGTAAAAAATTGTTATCTTCCAAAAGTGATGGCTTTTATGTGGATACCACCTCACTGATCTCTGCTGGGAGGGTTAAGGAGATACAAAGTTCTGAGAAAAAGACTTTCAGGAAAAGTCAACAAAAAGTTAATATGTGAATAATATGAAAATAATGTTAATAGTGATTAGGACTACTAACATCAAGAAGTCACATTAGTTCTGTACAACTGTAGGAGAAATAGCCTTGCTTTATGATAATGACTTTAGCAGAGGAATTCAGAAAGGTGGTAAATAGCTTATTTTTCTGAGGTCTACTCAAAACTAATTATATCTTTTGTTTCCTTTCTGTAGCTAGGAATTTCTGCCCAAGAGAATGAATTGGTGTTTCAAATATCAGGTAACGTGTGGCTGAAGCCTGAGGTAGAAGAATGCTTAATTATTTAATTATGTCATAAGTAATACAGAATGGAAAATAAGTAGCAAAGAAAACCAGTGCAGGGTGATACTACAGGCAAACCTGGAATTTTTATATACAATCCAGAGGCTGTGATGTGGTTCATCTTATACTGAATGCGTTGCACTTCTAGCCAATATTTACTCCTTCATGGAATGACTGCATTTTCTATTTTTCCCTATGCGTCAAAGATGGTAAACTTTAACCCATACAGATCAATTAAAATATATGCTAGTAGCAGCTGTAAGCAACACTAAGACTAAGAGGCTAACACAAACTGATATTAAACAAAAGTTTTCACAGCATTTTTTTAAACTTTAGTTGCATATTAAAGGTGTAATGCAAAGGCATAATCAGAGCAAAGGCTTCTTCAAGTGATTTACTGATCCCATAACAGTGAATATCTACTTGTCATTTTTAGACAAAAGCTCCTCTACAATGCAACCAGGAAATAATTGCAGACAACACTGCAAACATATCCATCAGGTTCAGTGCCGGTGGTGTCACCACAGAGCACTACGCAGTGGCACCATCATTGCTCCATAGTATTAGTCAATATATTCTGCACTGTGTGGTACTGTAGAATGAAGAGTTATTACAGTAGCCTTACTGTGACCAAATTATCCTGGAACAAACCCTCAGGAACAGGAGCACAGATCACAAATGATCTTAAATTGGAATTTTTCTTTTTTCTTTTAAATTCTACTCCTCCCTAAACAATAAATATAGAAGCAGAAAAGCACTGCAGTAAGCATACAGCAAGAATACCTCTTTCAAGGGGGAGGCAGTTCTGTCAAAACTTTGTTTGCTTTTTTTCCATTCTCTGAATTAATGCATGAAGACAGTCACATAAATTTATGGCAATGAACAAATTACTGAAACAGAAATTAAATTCTATTAATAAGATATTAAACTATTAGCTTCTGATGTAATTCCTTATGAAAAACATACCATACTTTGAGTTCTTTCTGTCCTGTCTTCTGTTTCTTTGTCTCTCAGAAATGAAGAAAAGGTAGCTTGGCTAAGCTACTTTTACCTCAGGAAGGTATCCCACTTATTGCACATTTCCCTGCCAGGCACTCTTTACCTGTGATTGTATCCTGTTTCAAAGGTTACCCTGTGAACTTTCTGGGCTGGCGACTATGTTTTTACTTTATATTTGTACAGCATCTGGAAAAAACAGTCCTCTAGGTTGCTGATCACTATAATGGGAAGGGACCTTAATGTCATCCTACTACCTCCCTTGGATAAATCAGTCTTGAGACAAGGAGAAGATCAGCTGTGAAATTGTATATTTAGTAAAAAAATAAAGATGCAGGCCTGTGAAATATTTTAGAGACACCCATGAAGACTATGGATTTCTTTTTTCAGACATTTATTAATTCTTTGGTTTACTTCTTTAAACTTGTTATTATAACTACAATGTCCATCTACTATGTTTCAGTGTGGTTCTTGTTAACATGTCTGTCCATAAACCCACAAGTAACACCTGAAAAATATATCACAAAACAGAATGGTAAACTGAATTCAACTTCTTAATCCCATTTCTTAATAATTTAAGCCATTTTCCACATACAGAGTCCTAATTCCTATTTCTGGATGCTACTACACTTTTACTGCAGTTAGTGAACTTTGATCAGGAACTGAGAAGAGGATGCAGAGAGTCTCATACAGCAGAGGTCCAGACAGGTGGAAAAATATAATCCCAGCTTACCTTGGGACTGGGAAATAGGTCCATATTTACACTACCAGGCTTGCAATGAATTTCAACAACTCTGAATTTGGCACAAAGTTAATAACTCAGTTCATTAGCTTCATAATTCTGGCGTTGCTTTTTTTGTTTAACAGCTAATGTAGAAGCAAAATGTTCTGTGAAGTCTACTGTGCACTGTAGCATACTGTTGCCTCAGTTTATAGCGTGCACCCAGTTCACTCTGTGAACACATAAAAATTCTCCACACAGCAGTGATGGCTAGAGGTAGAAGTATCTATTCCATTTAAATTCCTAAAAAAGGCAATCTCTAAAAGCCTCTGCCAAGACGATGCATTGTTGGACTGAGCCTATATCACTAAAAGAAATCAATATTCCAGCATATTAACACAGTACAATTTTCCTAATTGAGGGGAAAAAAAAAAAAAAAAAGCTTTATAGTTATTTTAGTCAGGTATTCTTTCCAGCAATAAAATTCTTCAGAAGAAATGCAGGGCCTCACAACTGAGGATATGAGTCACTTACAAATCATTGTCAGTATTCGAAACGCTACTCACAGAACTTGGTTCATATATATATGAGCTAAGCAACAGGCTTCTCTTTCAATGATTCACTTATATTTCTTCTATCATTTTCCTAAAAGCCATAAGAACTGAATACATTTGAAGCACTTGTAAAATTTTGCTGAAAATGGTCAGTAAAAGTAAAGTATAGTAAAAACTTAGGAAAAGGAAGCTGTGTTCTGATGCCTGAGGTGCGAGTGCTCCCACAGAAGGGAGATTGGCAGTTTTTTCCAGTGAAGATGCAGTGAAGACCTTTGGGAACAGAAGGAGTCATTGGATATCCTGACTATTTCCAGGTAACACCACATGCTGAAGTAAGTTTTTGTAACTAAATTTTGCATAACTGAAAATTCCTGCTTTGGATATAGCAACTATCTGTGATTACCCAATATGTTCTAGCAACCTTTTCTTACTCCACCTGGTGTCAGCAGAGTACTCAAGTAAGAATCAAGTCTTACTCAATTATTTACTTATTTTACAACTTACTTTTACTTAAGCCACTCCTAGCAAGATACTCCATAAAAAGTAAGGCCCTGGCATATTTCCAGTGAGGTCTGAGCTCACTACAGGAGCTGTTTACAATATTTTTAGTCTGAATTTTAATTCTTTGTAACCAAATATCAACACTCATTAACTCCACTATCAAGACATTAATTAACTCCAGTGTTATTTGTTCTTCTACAGGAACAAATATAAAAAAAACTTCCAAACACCATCCTTCTCCTCCTCCTGACTGAATCAGTGCACGCCAAAGGTGAAGCTCAGATAAACGACTTGAGTGCTTGTTAGTTTGAAATCTTAGCTGACATACTGTGTTTGAATGGAGGATGGAAACCCTGGATGCTTATAGTTAATAGTGGCCTATGTTTGTCATCCCTGTCATGAGATGAGGAAGACCTCTTTCTGAGGGCAAAACTTCCCTTCCCTTTTACTGGGGGTGTCAACATGAAAGATTCATTAATACTACCCCTGTTGCATACATTTTAGTAATAAACCACAAACTTTAGTTCAGCCAAGCCACCTTGTCTTGTGAATGGTGAATATCCTGCCATTCACTTCCAGTCATGTTGTCAATGGTGGTTTAATTGCATTTCACTAAACTGAGTACTCCAATCAAAACTACTAGGATTTGAGAAAATGTATTAAACTGTCTAGTTTCTGTGCTGGTATGATATAAGGTAGGATTTATTTCAATTAATACTTGCAATAAAGACAAAACTGGGAAAGAATAGACAAAGTCTGAAAAACAACTATATCTGCAATATTTTTTTTTTTCTGGTAAATGCTTCGGATGAAAAAAATGGATGACATACTTAACTTATTTTCTGGGTCTGGAACCATCTGTACTTCTGGACATAGTCTAGACAGAACAAGAGTGTTGTTTTACTTAGGTGACAGAGTATTATGATAACAAATGTAAAAACTATGAAAAAAATGTCTAAAGGTGACATAAACTGATCGAGCTGTAGTATATGTTTTTTTGTTGTTGTTGTTGTTGTTTTTTTTTCTTTTTGCTGTCTGTGACAAAGTACATTACATATCGGTGAAAGAGAGAAAAGGTGGAGAACATTGTTCAAAGTGGTGAAACACATAGCTTTCCTAAAAAATGGTGTGCATTTTTTAAATCCTTCTGCATTTCTAAAGATTGTATAAATTTCCTAAGATTTTATATATCCTTATCTGATTCCTTATCTGTATACAGTCACAGAAGTACAGAACACAATGTCTTCCTTTCTGTCAAGACTCTCTTTATACCATTTCTTCCTCTCATACTCCAAGAAGAAGCTCCTAAACCATCCCTTCTAAATGAGTAAGCACGGTCTTTTAGGTGCTGCAGATACTTTTTCCATAGTTCTCCCTCATCTGAATAGACTCTTTTGCATCTCCTCCATTCAAATGTGTTTGATTAAGCTTTCAAAAATCTCATTACCCTTACTTCTCCTGGAAGTAATCCCTTTCACTCAGTGTGGTCCTTCTCTTAGGCTCAGACATGTGACTGATTACCCCAATTGCTGGCTTATAAAACAGGAAAACGAGGAGCTCACATTTTATTCTTAACTTTTTGCCTTCTCCTATGTGGGAGAAGAAAGAAGACAGGGAGAAATCAGAATTGAATAGTTTTGTAATTAATCTGCTTAGATTCAGGGAAAATCTCTCCTGATCCCAGGAGCAGAACTCAAAGTCATCTTCTAATCAGCATAATAAAGCTGGGCCTCATTATTCTGCCTCTATTAATTCATTGTTATTGGTATTGTTGCTATGGCACCTACAGCTCTAAAAACCGAATTATAACCTATTTCAAAAGCAACATTTGGGCCTGTGACTTTATGAATACTCAGGCTAAAATCCTGATGTTAACTTAGCCTGGTTCTCCATGCCAGTGAGGTGCTCCGGAGTTGCCTTTCCATTTCTTTTTCTCCTCTCAGGGCAGAGGCAGTCATGTGAACGCTGAAATAGTGATCTTAGGAAGCACACAGTGTGCCTTTCTACCCTGATGTTCCTCAGTAAGTAGAGGTGGAAAAGTAACCTGGTCTGAGGCAAATAATTCTCCAGGGACAGTTTTCTGGAGCATCAAAGCACTCAATAAAGCAACTAGCATAAAGCCCACTGCAACTCTAGCGATCGGACCTGTATAAAATCATTCCCAAACAGATTATGAAATGCCAGGTACAAAACATACTCACCTCCAAACCAATCTCCAAACAAATTTGTTCTTATTCCAACCCACTTAACCACTTTGTACCAAATTCTATCCTCAGTAAACACAGGCCACATCTACCTCAGCAAGTAGCATGGTCCAGGAGGAGTGCATCTACACCAAAGTCTTCTGCCCAAACCTATAGTGAGGTTCTACATAATGCTAGCTCTAGTGCACTGGATCCCTGTTAGGAATTTGATTGTATTGAATGCAATTCTGGAGTGAAGCACATTAGTTCATTTAGGAAAATCTTTCAAATTACTCAAACAGCTGCAAGTTCTTTTTGACACATACAAGCTGAATCACCTAATACACCCTTTATTTCTCTGGCTATAGCTCTGGGACTCATATGTGGTCCCCGATAGTCTTTGAATTGCTACAGTGCCATTTGCCTTTTGTGTGATCTGACACAACCATTTCACTCATTCTCAAAAATAATTTCCCCCAAAATGAATTTTGAATCTTCTTTGGAAGAAGATCCTCTTGCTGCACCTCAAAGCTCTGCTCAGCCTGTAGGCCCATACTACAGAGTTTGCTTCATGCTTGATTTTACTCTGACCTGAACATAACCAAGGCAGCGGGAGATGTTAACAGGGAAAATGAAACAGACCTCTTGCAAACCTGCAGGGTTCCTTTTGGCTTTTCACTTATCTTCTCAAGAATACGGGCTTTACATGAGTGAAGCCCTTACTCAATGACTGCTCTAGCAATTCAGCTTCTGAGGCATTCAGGACATATGGGAAATATAATAGTACTGCTAGGTGGTGTTTTTTTGGTGCTTTTTTTGTTGTTGTTGTTTGTTGTTTGTTTGTTTTTCCATCATGAGAAATGAGAAAGCTCAGGAAATAGTAAATAATTGAAGTGACTGTCTGGTATTTCAAAAGGAGGGAAAGTGTTATAGGGATTGTAGTCTAAAAAGAGCACAAAGCCTTAATGGAAATGGCCTTATTAATCCTTATGTCTCAGTTGGAAATTTAAGGAGTATGTATTCTGGAATCCCTTTTACAAGTAAAAGTTTTTCTTTGTATACATTAGCAACAGCATTTCTGAGCTGTTTTCTGATTGCTGAGACAGGCAGAGAACTCTGAAGAGCTTTTGTATTGATGAAAAGATCACTTTTTTTTCTAACCTTGTTAGAAACCTTGTCAGTGCAGCTGGAGAACTTCATATAAGGACATCTAAAATAATGGCAAAAACCACTACAGAAGTAATTGGAAAAAACAAGACTGCAAAATAAAAACTATAACTTCCTGTTTCTTAACAGTCACTCTCAGTTTTAAAATACCAGTTAAGGAATGATGGAAAGTGAAGTTTCTCACATCACTTCATCACCAAAAAAGATTAGGAAAGTCTCCAAAGCACCAGTAACAAGCAAGCAAACAGTTTTATTGATACCAGCTAGCCACAAGATTATTAACCATCATGCTTTCTTGCAAACAAAGCTTGTCTACAAGAAAAGTGAAATTTATGGTTCCATAGGGGAAACCTTGCAGACAAAAATAACCAAACAAACAGAGAAAACAAAGAAAAATTGTAAGGAATCTAGGACTTCATGCTAAAATGTATTTTAAACTCTAGTGCTATTCAAGATTTGTCACAAATACTTTACTTCATGACTTTGACACTATTTTCTCCCCTGCATTGTCAGACCACAAAGAAAAGGCAGAACTGCTTAAGAGCATGTTTATTTGGTGGAGGAGACAGCTATGGGCTTATTCAAGAATTCAGACAAAATAATGCTGTGGTTTAACCCAACAGGCAGCTCAGCCCCACACAGCCACTCGCTCACTCTCCCCAGGTGGGATGGGGGAGAGAATTGGAAAGGTAAAAGTGCAAGAACTCATTGTCCTTATCTCATGGGTTGAGATAAGGACAGTTTACTGGGTAAAGCAAAAGCTGCATGCACAAGCAAAGCAAAACAAGGAATTCATTCGGTACTTCCCATCAGCAGACAGGTGTTCAGCTACTTCCAGAAAAGCAGGGCTCCTCACACATAAAAGTTTCTTGGAAGACAAAATCCATCACTCCAAACGTCCCCCCCTTCCTCCTTCTTTACCCCAGCTTTTATTGCTGAGCATGACATCATATGGTATGGGACATCCCTGTGGCCAGTTTGGGTCACCTGTCCTGGTTCTGTCCCCTCCCAGCTCCTGGTGCACCCCCAGCCTCCTCGGTGGCAGGGCAGCACGAGGGGCTGAAACGTCCTTGGCTCTGTGCAGGCACTGCTCTGCAACAGCTCAAACATTGGTGTGTTATCAGAGTTGTTCTCATCCTGAATCCAAAGAACAGCATTATACAAGCCTCTGTGAAGAAAATTATCTCTGTCCCAGCCAAAACCTATGTTGTAATTACTCCAAAGTTAGCTTATTTGCTTCCCACCTATGTAAACATTGGAAATTGTAGCTGCAGTCTGAGATACCTGCCTGAAAGGATAAACAAACTCCTTGCACAGATACCTCAGCTCTTTTATTTCTCATGCTGCAGAGCTGCAGTGTGGATGTCAGTGGGGAGAGCAGGATTATTTCTGTGTACCCACACTGGGCTGAAATGCTGAACAAAGACTTACTGTAACCTTCTGTTTGATAGAGCTGGATTCCGAGACCCCTCATTCACACATGGTATTGCACATCAGGAGAAGTTATATGCAACAAGGTATGCTAAGGTATTTCACCCTGAGTGAAGATGTGAGAGCAGAGCTCAGGCAACAACGCTCAACACCACTCAGCAGCAGACTGAGGACACCTGAATGGGGCCTTACGCCATGGAGGGAACAGGTACCCTGCAAATGCCTCAACAGGATGTCCACTTTGTGCGGAATATATGTACCAAGCCCTCCAAAGAGGAATTAAGTCAAATATTCCTGCCAAAATTTACATGGTGAAAATAACTTGATCATCCAGCAGCTCAGCTTTGTCTGAGCAAATCTTTCTCCTACACACAGACACAATTCAAGAATAATTTTTTAGTCTTGCTTCTAGTGGTTTCTTTCTCTTGTCAAAAAATGCTAGCTTTCCTTGGAGAATTTCAATGCACTTTGCATAAGCTTCAGTTAATTAACATAAAAAAATAAGGAAAAAAAAAACTTGTGAGAAATGTATTACTCAATACTTTAAAAATGACATAGAAGTAGACAGAACTCTTTTTTTTTTTTCTGAGATTTAAAATCATGTCAGTAAATGAAGAACTCAGATTTCCTCAACACAGTTGAATGACATCACTCATCTTGGCCTTTCCAAGCTTGATAATCAGAAACAGGGGAATCAAGACATACAATAACAACGAAGAAAGATTCTAGCAAAAAAAAGAAAGGATTTTATTTTCCTTGTCTCAGAAAAAAAAATCTGCAAAATAATCATTCAGTTGACGTTTCAATTTAACCTTGAAACTTGAAGTAAAACTTAGTAAAACTTAAAACTGCAGAACTAATAAAAGATGATCATTGAGTGCATTCCTGCAAAGTTTTTTCATTCATAGTGGGCATAGTTAAAGCTCTTTGTTACATGGTTCTTTGGAGTAAATCTTTCTGTGTAAAGTAGAACAAAATAATCATGAAGTAGAAAAGGTTTCTGATCTTTGTCATCACTGCAAAAAATTACTTTTGATTTACTTCATATTCTTCATCAAACAGAAATAAAACAGACACAGACCTTCATGAAGAGTCTCAGTCTGAGGCAACAGGATGTCTTCAGAAGCTGTTGTCACAATTATTAATCTGATCATCAAGAAAACAACAGGGAGCTAAATATAATGACATCAGCTGAAGAAAGAAAAAAAAAATCAATATCAAGCCATAGGGAAAATTCTTATTCCATCCTTCCATTTTTTCAATTTTTAAACTTGAATATTACTCAGTGGGAACACTTGTCTTATACCAGGATGACGCCTATTACTAACATCTTGAGCAAAGTGATAAAATCAGAGCTAGGCTCCCAAAGAATTAATGTCAGCCTCCTCACCACTCCGTACAAAACTACCATCTACCAGACAAACTAGTACTAACCCAGCTGTATAAATGCCAATATCTTTGATGTTTTGACTGAGCTGTCTGGGCTTCATATCTCCAGGCTTTGGACAAAGGACTGGGGAGACAACAAAACCTTTGACAACAGCAAGGATGAAAAGCAGTGAGTGAGAAGCAGACTTTTGCAGATGCAGGAAACACTCCAAACCTGGCAGGACATGCAGACCTACTCCAACAGTTACCTATGCCTGGCAAGCACCTGGCACTTCCTTGTATCAGAGTTCTTCTCTTTCATCAGTCGCTACATCTTGTTTCTATGAAGGATGTATCTCAAGACCTCATGCTAATATGGGGGACCTACCAACTGATGGATCTGTTCCAAAAGGTGTAGGAATTCAGGATTTCCCAAAAAATTAACCAAAAAGCAAAGTTGCAAAATGCCAGTTTCTGGAGAAGCTGCATGGGGCAGACACTGAATAAACTGAAAGGTCCAGTTCAGAGGAGGCCCCTCAAACCAGGTGCAGGAGGGATGGAACATCCAGGAAAGGACTAGAGACAAGAGCTCCTCATGTGCTTTACGCTGAAATTGCCTGACTCTGAGCAGGTCAGAACTGGCTGGCACTGTGTAGTTTCCCTCAAATCTACAATTAAAATTGGTTTCTGCACTTCTACAAAGACTTGCAAAAGGTACAGGTGCTGAACAGGCCGCTTAGGATTTATTTGACATTACTAGAGACTAATGTAAATTCCTGTGACTTTCAGAGCAAAATCCAGCCACCTCAATTTGTAAAAGAGAAATTCTGCTCAAGCATAACAAGTATGAAGCCAAACTGTGAAGAACAACCATAGAGCTAAAACAGATTTCAAGAAGAACAAGCTCTTAGAAGATAATAGCTCTGTTTCTTTCATATTCCTATGGGACTGTATATATTTCCAAATGAAGAAAGTGTTCCTCTGCCTGTCCATTGCACTGGGCAGAGAGTGGAAGGGAAGGGTATGTCTTGCAATGCAACTTATAAAGACATTTTGAAATTTGAAGTGTGTGGAAAAGGGAATGAATATCAGGACTAAGTGGCCACCTTATGATTATTTAATATTGCATACATCTCTCTCCCCTTCTAAGTAAAAATTCTTTTAGGGGAGTTTTCTCCCTCATCTCAGCAGTTCCTACAAAAAAACTTGTTTACCAGAAGTTGTGTGACATTAACATTCCAAGCAACAGCAAGGAGATGAATAAGTTGTTTTGATTTTTATTTCTCAGTCAACATGCAGGCCTCAAGAAATTCAATAACTGATCAATAAAACCAGTAGGCAACAAATCAAAAAGAGTTGTATTGCTAATAAGGAAAATATTCCCTTTGGAATTTAACATTTCCCTTAACTCTTGACAGTCGTATCCATTTTTCCTTTCTTTAATGCTTTTAATAACTTCTTTCATATTAAAAGCACCACAAACAGTGCTATTAGCAAATCTGCATATTTTCCATTTGCACCTATATATTTGATGCGTCTCTCATGCTATAATTTTACTAGAAACAAAGAATTACAAATATAGCAAGTACCTTCGGTTGTTATTAAAAATAATAATAATAATAATTATATGCTTACGTAGTGTTGTGTGGGTAAAAAACAGTAATTAAGGAAAAAAATGAAAGGTTTGTTTTTAAATTCTGTCATCAGTTTTGTTCTGCTGTGCATCTAAGTTGTTTTTTGTTGTAATTAGATTACCACAGAATAAGAGAAAGACAATCTGATGAAGGGAACGTCAAATCAGGCAATCATGTGGTATCCCTCAAAACAGTGACCTCGTCATTAGCTTCAGATTTCAACCTCGTATTTACAAAACATCAGAATTTCCCATGCATTGCACTTATGAAAAGTTGGACCTCATATTATTAATTTTTTGGAAAGGACAACAGAGCAATTAACTATCCGCTCATCTGATATGTCAATTATGAAATCTGGATCATACAAAAAACTCAAATATCCCTAAATGTACTATATAAATACAACAATATCTAAATTGAACTTGTCATTTTCTATGAAGCATCCCTGGTATTTATTATATTCTTCTAAACATGTTGCAGAACTTCGAGAGCTTTCAACACAGAATTTGGTCAGCTCATTAAAGAAAAACATGGATTTAATTATGTACATAGCCGGGGGTATTTGAATGATAATGTTTGCAGTAAACATTTGCCGAAGTCTTTGGTTGCTGAACAAACAGCTAAGATGGTACTGCATTTTAACCTACTGAAAAAAAATGTTGGACTGAAGTTTTTGTGCCCCATTAAAGTAACTGCTAAACAACATTAAAGTAAATGGCTTAGATGCCATCCAAGATTAATAAAACTGCCTACTTTATCAAAACTTTGAGTGCCATTGGATTTCATGCTCTCCTAATCTATCAGCAACTCTTTAGAGTTGCCCAAATAACAAGGCGCCATTAGTGTCCTTTTCTTTATATTAAGGAAAGAGGCATATACTAGCCACTATTGTTCACCTCTTTCTGCATCTCTTCTTTAGGTTTTTAAAGATACCCAGTCTAGCTCTCTGTGTGTAGAGATAGACATGACTACTGGGAACAGCTCCACTAAACAAGCCTATGAACTTGGCAAAAATGCTTGAGTCCTGCAGTCTCTTTGAAGTGATTGTCAAAGGGAGATTTAGAAGGTGTTAACCATCACCAACAAAAGGAGGATGCAAAAAGTGAGGAAAAGGCAGAAGCATGAAATCAGGACATGAAGAAATTAATCAAAGCACCAAGATATGATAAGAGACAAATAGAGTTCATGCAGTAGCACAGCCACAGAGAATCCTGTTACTTCCAGCATCTACTACCTTTGCCTGCTGTAGTACCTCTTCTGTAATGGAAAGAGGAACCAAGTCACTGGCAGACATGGGGAAAACTTTCCTTCATTTTGCCACCTTATATCCCTTTATATCCACAAACTGTGACTTTACAACTAAGTTGTTATCCTCATAAAAAAAAACTTGAATCACAGGATATTGATAGCCAGGAAAATTAGAAGTTAGTTGAAATGTTCCTCTATTTCTTGCTTATTCAAGTAAAGCTGTAGTTTTTGTTTCGTTTAAGCCTTAGATTTTTCCAGAAACTTCAAAAAAGGACTAGTTTCTTACCTTGCTCTCCTGGAAAGTAGCAATGGATATTTTAAGATGTGGTTTCTTATGCCTGTCCTTAATTCAGATGATAATCTATTAAATATCTATATCCTACTATCCAATTTGTGTATTAAACTGTCCTTCAGGGCTGCCAGATGAATCTGACAAAAACAATATCATTGAAGACAAATAACAATCTGTTGGGAAGCAAAATTTAGGATAAAAATGATAATCACAGCAGCAATAAGATTAACCTTATATTCATGAGTACAATTAAGCATATGTTAAGGGTGAATAGGAGAACAAAACATTTTTCTTTATATAATTATTAAATACATTATAGAAGGATTATGAATAAATCAGAAATCATTAACTGTGAATTACAGGTCTAAGAAAAAAATTAAAAAATTTATTGTGGAAAAAAAAATCTTAAATATATATATATTTCAATAAATGTAATGGCTGAAGAATTAGAACAACTTTAAGACTACTGCTGAAATTTCTCAAATATATAAACAACTCCCTGGAAAGACATACTGAAAGATGATAAATTTTTATCTTCTTATGATTTAGTTAAACAACTCATGCTCCTAGCTTGTCTGCAGCTGTTACAACAGTTAGTTCTCATTAAACAGGGAGGTGCCTATATTAAAAGGTGTAAAGCATTTATGCTTTCCACACTCCATTTTTCTGTTTGTTTGTTTGTTTGTTTTTTCATTTTTCCTTCTTTCAGAAGGAACTGTGTTTCCATTGGTTATGAGAAATGCAAAGAAATTTAAATATCAACTACTTTTGTTATAAAATTCAAAATTTTCTGGACTCTCTTTTTATGTTGCTTAATGCTATTACAGTATTGTGAGTTTACATAGACTTGGTCTGAGACTAGAACAGGTAGAAGCATAATAAGATGGTGTTTATTCTTTGTCACATATACAGGTAATTTCTCATATCAGTAACAAGTGAAAAGGAGAGAGAAAAAACATTGAATGTTTTCAACTGATACACAAGATAACATGATCTAAAATCATCAACAATTTGGCTAGCAAATCCACAGAGATATATTGTTTGGATGGCTAATGTGGAAAGACATAATAAAGTTAGTGATATCTTTTAATATTCCAGTCATGAACAGCATCATCTGATGTGTCAAGTTAGAAAGAGTTCAATAGGAAAGGATGATTTTCCTTGTTGTACTTATAGCAGTTTTACTTCAACACTTTACTACTGCTTGTCACCTGACTGCTACTATTCACTGTGGGAACACATGCTTTTTCGACATATCTAAAAGAAAGGAAAAAAAAGGAAAAAAAAAACGAAAAAGAAATACAGCATTGAAAGAAATAAGAACAAATTAATGGTGCAGGACTAAATTGGTCCTTTCGCCAAGAGAAGTTCAAAGTTTAAAGTCAACTTGTTTCTCAGTTGGCTTCTTGATCCAACTATTGTTGAAGAAGACCTACAAGATTATACAATAATTTAAGTTGTAAAGAACTTCTGGAGATCATCTTGTGCAACTCCCAGCTCATAACAGGGCTAACTTTAAAGCTAAAGCTAACGTTGTGGAGGTTGGGTACTCTGGTAGAATTAATGAAGAAAAATGCTGTTTTGGTGCCTGCACTCTGAGTGCCAAGGTGAGAGTTTTGCAGTCTCTTCCACATCATCTGAGGAGAGTGCAGTAGATCTCAGCTCTACAGTTCGTGATACTTTTCACCAGAAGGTTTAATTTCAGCCTGTGAACTACTTTGGCTTCTATTTTAGAGATTTTTTTTTCCTCAAACCATGTAGTAAAACCCGTTCCTTCAAGTCAGAATGAAAAATCGGTCTATACTAATTGCTCCACACCAAAGCCAATGTTTGAGAAAGTATTTGAAAGCCCAGTCACACTGAGGTGATTTATCTCATGGGAAGTCCCTTTAAACATCATTTTTGATACAAAGGAAAAGTGTCATTATAAAGGTTGACAACTGAAGGATAAATAGAATAGAAAGACTCATAAATGTACTAATAGATTAATGTGGATCATTATAGTACATAATTATGCTATATTTATGCCACAGTTAAAATAATGCAGCTAATTAATCCAGTAAAGCTTAGATGCAGAAAACTGGGTGATCCCAAGAGAACAGTGCTGTTCACATTCAGAGGAAAGCCTGTACTGGTGACAGGTACTCATTGAGATAGATGAGAATTCATGACCTCCAGGAAGATGACAATGAAATATTTCAGCTTAAAAGTAGCAACTATATTAAAAATAAATGTTTCAAAGGGTATTAACTCATTCTTGTGAATGAGGCTCCCCTACGCCAGGTTGGCTGCAAGCCCTATCTCCCACTGCATTTTCCAAACCAACCAGACTTATTGGTTCTGTCTGCAGTCACTCAAGACCAGTGTTTGTAGAAAATCCAGACCTCCAGTCTTTTCTACTCCCATATTGTGTACCAAGGTGCTATAGCCTAACTACAGATGTGATGCTCTTTAAACAAAACACTCAGGTAATTAATATATCAAAGCTGAAGGTAAAATTCAGCGTTGTCCTACGAGCATACACCTTCCCACAGGGCTCAGAGCAATTCTTCAGTGTCGAGTTCAGCTCTTTGATTGAAGAAAGAGACATATTTCCACACTCCTAAAACATCATTTGTTATGATAAACTAACAATTCTTTCTGTCAAATATTTTCATTTTTTGATTTAATCAGATAACACAACAGTATTTTGTTTCAACAATAGGAAGGTTAGATCTGACAAACTGTTGTTCTAAAAATGAGTCACTGTCTTAGTATTTTGACTCCAAGGCCTCAGGACAAAAATATGTCATTCTTTCACTTCAGGCATCCCAGTACTCTCCCCTTCCTCCTAAATAAAAGGTTTCATATTTTTTTCATTGTCAACATGCTTTGAGGAAAAGTCTTCCAGTGAATTTATTATGTCCTACATATTGCAGGTTTTTGATTTCCCTCTGGGGCCAAGAGGAGGAAAATGAAAGACAAGAACAATAGTGTCAAACAAAACAGCCAGGAGCCAGCTGAAGCATCACTCGAACACCAAGCCAATGCATCAGTGTGCAGGTAGGAAGGTGTGTGGAACAGGAGCTTCCTCCAATGACCCCACCGCTGGGTGCTGCTGTTCGGACTCTGGCCTTATCACATAGCTGGAAAAGGAAAAAAACAAGCTGAAGTATTGACACCTCGTGGAAAGGTATCTTGTCTTTAGTCCCCATCACAGCACAATAAACTGAAAGGAGAAGAGAGCCTTAGTTTTATTCACAGAACACTTTGTGTAATGGACTTTAAAACTCCTTTCTGTTCTCCAGGGTTTCATTTTCAGTATTTATTACTCATCGTTTGTTGCTGAGCAGTTGTTCTTTGAAGACATATAGTGAGGAAGAAGGATTTAGTTTCCCATGTGGTTCCATAATGGTATTGATAATTTTCAGCCTGCAAAACAGCTAAGCATTGTTTAGCAAGCATTGCTTTCCTTGCTTTTCACCTACTTTGAGTAAAATCCAACTGTAAGTAATGCACAGAGAACACAATCGTGACAAATGATTTCCTGTAAAATAATGTGTAATAATACTACAGAGTATCTGACAGGAAAATGTAGTTACCATTGTTACCAGGCTGACTATCTCCAGCATCACATTTTCTCTATGAAAAGTTAGTTGAGAGTTATTGGGAGAAAATGAGACTATCTGCAAATACTTTGCTGTAGAGCAAATGAAAAGCTTAAGAGGACCATTTATGTTCTGCGCAGCTGGAATATGCAGGGGAGTAAATTACTTGCAATCAAAACCAGATTGAAGTGTCCCATAACAAGCAGCTTCTAAAAAAAGTAAGCTAAGTGCAGACAGGGAAATCCTATGCTAAAAGACTTTGTATGGATTTCTGCAGATCCATACTCCCATTTTTTATCTTGTTTTTGGAGATTTGAAAAGCATTCATTTTATTTGAAAAGCAATTTGAAAGGGCTATATTTACCACCATAGCATGCTAGAAACCTATGTCAGTGGGGTGACAAATCTGACAAGTTCTAATAGCCCCATTGATTTACAAGCAGGCATTGACGTCAGATTCACTAGCCAGATAGCCAGACAGCGCAAGCTTAACAATCTTTGCTTGCCAGTGATCTAACTTTTGCAGTTAAAAGACTGATTAAATCAAATTGGTCAGACTGCAGGACCCATAGCACTCAAACACATAGTCCTATTTCCAGGCTCTGTCAAGGACAGCAGTATTTGCTCCTCACTTTTTCAGTTTACAGAAAAGTTTCTTTAAAGTCTAGAGGATGAATAATCAAATAAAAGGACATTTGAATTGCTATCAACAGCTGTTCTATTCCACTGTAACATCTTCTGTAATGCTGAGAGATTAGAATATCAAAAGGTAATCCCATAGTTTTATTTTCTCTACATCCACTGATATGAAAGTGGCATATTCTCATCAACTGTTATCAACACTGGTCTCTCTTTTTTTTTTTTTTTGGGGGGGGGGGGGAGAATAATAACAAAATAACTTAAGTTCTATTTTTTAGAAATCTTCAAAGATGCGGTATAAAATATTTTCTTCTATTCGAATTCTATGCTATGTCTTATTCTCAGATTTATGCAGGATTTAGGACTATACAGTAGTTTATACAAAGAACTGTATTAAAATTTTTTCCATTGAGCAAGGGGTAAGACAAACACAGAAATTCAAAACAATATCATGGATACAGAGTGGAAGTACAATATATTGCACATGACAGGAAGCAAATAAAATATTTTAAGTATCAAGAAAGACCATTATATATTTTAAAACCAAATGTTTTTTCCACCTGCTAAAATGTTTTTTCCTCCCTGTCCTCACCAAACCACCTATTTTTCTATGCCCAGTCCAGCACATGCCAAGCACAGCAAACCTCCTTCATATCTTACATCTCTTTACTGCAAAAGCACAACATTAGTGCAAGAGTCATTTTTATGAGTGAGAAAATGTAAAATGTGCAAGTTCCCTTTCCTTGAAAGTACATAAATTTTAGAACTACTATCTACTCTTTTAGATCGTAAAGCTATGAATCAATGTTCTATGATTAATGAATAAATTATGACAATGGTTACATAATTTTGCAGAATATTTCAGATTTGATGAAGCTGAGTTTGCATATATAGCTGAAGATTTAAGAATTGAAGAGTCTAAGAACAGCTGGTTTGGGGTCAAGCCAGAGGTCCTTCCAGCATGGTAACCTGTCTTCATCTATGGCCACTAGCCACTGGGAAACGGCTAGCTAGAGATTAGCTCTAGCTACAGGTCCTAGCTAGAAACTAGAAGACTAGCCTCTTTAGTATGAGAAGAGGGCAAATGAACAGCTCATACAAATCCACTTGGTATATACTATTGGGAGCATTTGTTCCTCAAATTTCTGGACACAGAGAATTTCCTGAATTTATTGCAATCTAACCATAACACGTAATTCAGAGGGCTTTAGTGTTTGTGCAAAACCTTAAGTGGCAAGTTCTTTCAACCCTTGGCAATTTGTTCTGGGGTCTACTTTTCCTCAGCTAAAAAGGGTTTTCCTCTTTCTCCTTTTATTTAACTACTGCTGTCTAAGGAGTTCGCTGTACGTGTCAGTAGTACAACATTGAGGAAAGCCAACTTTCGGCCGCTGAACATCTTCTCTGTGCTTTAAAACTGTGTGTGAGAGTTAAACATAGAAACTGCAGTGAGAAAATGAGAACCTGTGGTTCCCACACAAAGAAAACCAGAAGCATAAAATAATGTTTCCATGAATATAATTTCAATAGGATGAAAATATTAATGTGAACTTGATATTTTATGCTGCTGTTCTGAGCACTGGTTTTGGTCTACAAGGAGTCAGAGAGAATACCAAGTAGAATTCAGCTCTGCTGTCAGTAGATTTTGCAACAACCTCTGCAGCAAAAGTGAGGAAACTGCAGATATTTGTGTAGGTATTTCTTGATCTTGTGATGGATCTAAGATTCAGTCTTGACTGATTTCAAATAGGCATTAGAGGAACTTACCTCTTTCTATACAATACCTTAAAATATTTTGCTTTTATTCTTATATTTAGAACAAAATAATGTCATCAATAAGGTGATTGCATTGAAGATGTAGTTTGCCAGAAATTAGTTTAGCTAATACTTTTACCAACTAAATTATAACTCAGTTCTGACATTCTACAGTTTATCTTGTCTTGTTAAAAAATTAGCCATTAGGCAAAATTGTGAGTCATTATTTTACTCTCTCTGAAGTGGGAATGGAGAACAAAGGATGGTAAATGGCTGGTCACCATGGATACCTGTTCTTTTCATCATACAATTTCTTTATGAGACTTACTTTGAGGCAAAAGTGTAAATTATTGGTAAGATACAGTCCCTTGAGGAAAAAAAATACAAAACTCTTACCTTTTCCTTAGCCTCAAGAAACTAAGAATAAATTATTTTTCTACAGTGTTGTTAATGACAAAATTCTCAGGTGTATGGGGTGTAGAATTTCAAGTTCTTTCAATCATTTGGCAATTGTCTTTAAGATTAAAAATTCTTGCTTATGGAAATTATCATTACTATTAGTTTCCTTACTGTTATCTAAAAATGCACATAGTTGCAGTGGGATTTGCAAAATCTCAGCATAAATCAGGTTGTTTCCTAATACAAACCAATAACACTGACAATGAATCCAAAAACATCCCAGATATCTGCTCTGCTTCAGAGGGCACCATGGCTTTGTGTTTCAAGCTGTACCTACACATAAGTGGACACAGTTTCTGTCCCATGCTGCTCATAGATGACAGATGGAGGAAAGGAAGCATTATTTCTGTTTTTCACAAATAAGACACTAAAATCAAGGGTATAGACCCTCTAGAGTACATCGCTATGACTGCATTTGACCTTGCAAATCAAATCTCAGAGGCAGTTCATCATTTTCCAAGGCTGTCTCACAACTCTTGAGCACATGTGCCTATGGATCTTCCAAACTAAAGTGAACTAAATCAAGTTATCTGGGGGAAAAGATAGAAAAAGAGTACAGTGCTTATGACTGTGCAGCTGAAGCACCCAGAGCAGTTCTCCCTGGGCTTAGGATTTTCAGCTGCCAACCTGTTCCTATAGTAAATGGGCTGGCAAAACAGAAGTATTTGGCAACGAATAAAAAGTGAAGTGAGAGGTCCACTACAGAATAATAAATGTTCTATTTGGTGGCCAGATCTCTCATCTAGGATGCTGAAGAGTCTGGCTCAACCACTGTTCCTGATAAACCCCACTACAATGAATCCAGGGTCAGGTTTACCTCAGCACTTGTTCTGGAGAGCATGTCCCATAGGCAAGAGAAGCAGAAGAATATCTCACACAGGGATTCCACATAAGTGGTTTGAATTTGGATTGGGTTGGACACCACTGGGAAGAGCCTGGCATCATCTTCTCTGATGGAACTGTCCTTTACTCACACTGCAGTTTATGGAAGTAATCGGAAATCATACAGCCCAGCATATTATTCATCTTTGACCAAAAGACTCTTTTGGTAGGGAGTCTATTCAGTCTGGGTCAAATCTCGGTACAGTTTAGGCAGATAGTTTCCCCTTACCAAACAGGTCTGCCATTGTGAATACACATCAGTGGAGAAATGTGAACTTTTCTTCATTCTCAGGTAACTGTGGTTTACTGGGGCAGGCCTCTCAATTCAGCACTCATGGACTTGATTCTCAGAGCCAGATCTTCAGCTCTTTGATGTCAGTATTGTTTTGTAGCTTTAATACAAGCTATAAACTACATGTACAGTGAGAAACCAAATCAGAAATACTCACCTCAACAGCATGTTACATTCCATACAATTAGTATTTATCTTTTTCTGATATCTAAACAACTTAACATTTGAGGTCTTTGCACTGATGGGAACACAATTTTTTGCTTTCAGTTGATGTCAGCTGCAATTTTTTTTTGTTGACTTCAATGCAAGGAAGGTCTCAATCCAGGCATCTAAAGTATCTGGGTGAGTTGAGTTGAAGCACATATGTTTCAGAAAGAATTAGACCTCAAGAAAATATTTTAAAATTACATTTTGATTGCTTTTTTATTAATCACTCCATTCATTCACAAGCTGATCCCCCCATAAAGGTTATTCTGTACTTGTCAAAAGCTAACACTAACTTTATGAAGCCTTTTTTTCCTTCTGTACTCATTGCTGGCTCTGTCCAATTATTATACTCACAGAGGCAAGCCTTGTTCCTTCTGGGAAAAGTCAGTCTGAATGTGCTATTAACAGAAACACTTCACATGAAGACAGCATTATCTGGAAACATGTAAATAGAACCAACAGCAAGTAGTTACAGAAATTTGCTTCCTGCTAAATAGTAATGTGTTTTTTAGCAGCTCACAGTTTCCCTGATAGTATTTTCAGTACAAGAGGATTATTTATTTCTAGTACATATTATCCAACTGAAAAAGAAGTAAAACCTGTTAGCAATGAGTAGACAGCATTGTGTTGGGGTATGAGTAATGTCATGAATCCTTTGTTATTTTATTCACAAAAGGCAAAAGGGCAAAAATCAGATGTGTGAAAGATTAGAAGGATCAACATATTGCAAAGTGAATTTTTAAAAGGTAAGTCTCATGCTGCCTTGTGCCAAGGACATAGTTTACAGTGTGCTTCTGCACAAACTCACTTACACAATTCCAGGACTCTTGCTGCATTTCCTACCCTGGAAATACCAACCCCCACATGCAGGCTATGGATAGCTGCTTCATACAAAATGGATTTCCACAGACCACCTTATCTGCTTTACCAGTTCCATACAGTCTTTCACATCACAGTGCATACAAAGGCAGACAAGCTTCATTTCCATCACATTTATTACAGAAAAGAGACCAGACTTGGGCAGCATCTTTGCAGAGTTAATGAGGAATAAATGGGGTAGGTCTGAAAGCCCTGAGTAAGTCTCTTTGATTTTCTATATCTAAGACTAGCCCAGATCAAAACTTACTGAAGCCCTTGAAGTCTGTTATTGTTTACTTTATTCTGGAGAAGATATACATCAAGGACAGTAAACAAAAGTATTGGTTAATAAATAAGAGTGGAGGACATTAAAAAATAAACACACACACACAGAAAATCAAATTACAGAACATTAAAAAGTACTCAGTAATATAATAAATAAATGCCACTATAAATCACTAGATGTGAAGGACATTGCATCAGACTGTTCTTCTCCTGGATTAATAGTGTAGTGGGAGGCAACTGTAGAAACACTCCACCAGTCCACATGCAAGGTGATAAGAATGGACAGTGACAAACTGCACACAGTCTGGGGGCAATTCATGGCAGAAAGATGGGGAAAGAATGGATTCCATTCATTTTCTTTTGTCTCATTCCAAATAAAATAAACTCAGGTTCAATAAGCATATGAAGCTTGAGATTCGCTAGAGATCTTTACAAGTGCATATAATTGCTGTTCCCATAATAGAGATCTTGAGCTTTGTTAAATGTTTGTTTTGTGTTGAATGGAGCAGAAAAGAATGTTTTGAAATAGTTTCAATTTGTTTGTTGTTTCAAATTATGGTGCAAATTCCTAAACAAAGTAAATTTTGAATAGATTTTCCTTTGAAGATGTTTTGCTTTGTTTTGTTTTAAATGAAAATCAAGACCCTCATAGCTAGTAAGAGACTTCTAATTAGTCAATACAGTAGCTAGCTTCAGAATAGGCATGTATTTATTAATGAAGCTAAGAAGATCTGATGCACTCAACAACTTTATTGGCACTAGCCAGCATGGTGCACTGAATGCAAGATTCCTGATATAGAAATGGCTACACAACTGCACAGTTCTGCAGGACTGCGATGTTCCCCAAAATCTGATGGGTTTTCTACCCCCTAATTAGATGTGCTCACCAGTCAGTGTCCATCTTAATACAGTAATCAGAGTAGGACTTTAGGAACTGGCATCGTCTGAGATAAACATGTAGATTTTTACAATTTGAGAGATGACTACTACTGAAGAATATTCTTTTTTTACTTCATTATTAAGCAGAATTAAGTCCATCTCTAAATTGCTGCTTAGAGATATACATCATACCCAGGTACATGATTCCGAGGCTTAGGCTGAAGTAAGGTCCCTTTCCTACAATTTTTCCTATCTATGAGGGTATAGTTGGAAAAGCACTTCTCTGTATGCCTTTTGCTTGGAGTAGCAAAACTGTTCTGTGGAGGATTATCTAAATCTTGCTGTGATTTGCTGCTTTCTTCCACAAAGAGCTTGCTCTATGCAATGAACCTGACTTTTCAGGCTACTTATGAACTGGAATATAAAATCCGTATGCAGCATCTTCTTGCTTTGATATTCCTGTTTTCCACTTTCATTTCAGCTGTCTCACTGACTTCAAATGCTCTAAAGTAATTGGAAAAGAGTGCTACACAAAAAGGAACCTGATAACTTTAAGGTGGCATTTTCTTTCATGATTATATTCTGTTCCTTCTGTACTATATAGTAATTCTTAAGGAGCAGGTAGTGATAGTTTATAGCCATGATAGTTTGCTATAATTTTCTGTGTTTTCATAACTTTGTGAAGGGTATATACAACATTAGAAAGCTGCCATTTCAGAGCCCTTGAGATCATGGCTAACCCACATCACACATGTTAAGGCCGCAAGACTGAAGCAGGACCTTTCTTACAGTATTCTACATGTAGAGAAAATTAAACTGCAGAACTACATGTTGATGATCAGTTTGGGACATCCAGCTTCAACAAAACTATGAGTCAGAAGAGCTCAGTGAAAAACAACAAGAGGAGGTCTGGAAAATAGGACTGCACAATGCTGGAGAAACTGAGTTATTTTAGTCTAGCTGAAAAGGACTTATATGTTACCAGCCTGCTAATATATAAAATACTGCTGGAAGAAGAGTGGCAAAAAAATTGTCCCAAATATTCCAAACTTTGTATTCCAGAGTATCGCCAACAGATCTAATGAACTAAGTATGATTCATAGCCCTACACAGCAGGTTTTAGCAGTTTGATAAATATTATATCTTTTTCCACTAGTGACATCAAGTAGTACAACTTCCTTCATGTACATGCATATCTAAGCAGTAGAGGTCAGATTTGCTCCTTTGCCCCCAGCCCCAAAGGGATTCTAAATCTACAGTGAATAATTCTATCTCCAGAGTCTTTATTTTTCCTTTTCTTTTCTTTTTATCTGTTATATTTGCTTCTGTATTTGTGATCGAAATTTACAACGATTATTCACTCTGGCATATGTGAACGCACAAGCAAGGTGAGTGAGGTCTGATTTTTAAGTAGTGTCAAAGGTGCTATAAACATAAAAATTAATCCACAGTTTCATAGTAAGCAAAATGTATCTTTTTGTTCTTACAGTTACTTTTCCATTAAGTATACAATGATGCACTGGGCATACAGACTAAATGAAACTCCTCTGGATCTTCCAGCAAACCACTCTTTTACTGAAAGATTCCCTTCTCAGATTAGTTAACAGTGCTCTTGGGTATATTCTGAGACCATATTCATAAGATTGAAATTATATTTCATAGTAATTCACAACAGAAAACACACAATTGTATATATCTTTTTATTTCCAAATCTTTAAATACATATTAAGTATGGAAGACTAAAACATCTTGAGAACCCCTGCACATCTGAACATGGATTGATGAACACAAATGATGACTTAAATCAGATTCACCTGCAAATCACATGAGGTGTATGGTTTAAAAGCTTTTCCAGGAAGGAATGTTGATTTGTGTAAATTCTGTGACAGCTGCTTATCAGGCAGTGCTTTAAGATCTCAGAAAATGTAACAGAAAGAAAGACTTTTAATAAAGGAGAAAGCACTCCCTACATCTGGAATATTTTTGTTTATATAATGTGTACCACTGTCTTTACCTAACTCATTCAATTAAAACCAAAACAAAACAAATAGAAGCAAGACAAAAGAAGAGTTAGCCTGAAGCCTATGCCTGCTTTGCAAGAGATGCTATTCTGCATCAAAAAAAGTAAACATTAAAAATATTGAGTAGAAAAGCAATACATCCAGCTAACTTTCATCTCAAGGAATTGCTAATCCCAGAGTTTCAGCTGTTTTGGATTTATTAAAAGAAATTAAAAAAAAAGAAAGAAAGAAAGAAAGAAAAAGAAAAAGGAAGGCCAATAAGAAACAAGGCAAGCGTCTTGCTTTTCATTTAAGGCAGAAAATACATACAAGAAAATGATCTGGCCAGTACTGAAAGCTGAGCCAAAAGTTGTATAAGAACATAAAACAGCTGTGTCAAATGAGACCCAATGTCCTACAACAGGCAGGAGAATATAGAAACATAGTATCATAAAATCATAGAATATCCCAAATTGGAAGGGACCCACAAGGATCATCGAGTCCAACTCCTGGCTCCACACAGGACCACCCAAAAATCAGACCATGTGTCTGAGGGCATTGTCCAAACATTTCTTGAACTCCAGCAGGCTCAGTGCTGTGACCACTGCCCTGGGGAGCCTGTTCCAGTGCCCGACCACCCTCTCGGTGAAGAACCTTTTCCTAACGTCCAGCCTGACCCTCCCCTGTCACAGCTCCATGCCGTTCCCTCGGGTCCTGTCGCTGTCACCTGAGAGCAGAGATCAGCGCCTGCCCCTCCGCTCCCCTTGTGAGGAAGCTGCAGGCCGCCATGAGGCCTCCCCTCAGTCTCCTCTTCTCCAGGCTGAACAAACCAAGTGACTTCAGCTGCTCCTCATACGTCTTGCTCTCTAGGCCCTTCACCGTCTCTGTAGCCCTTCTTCAGACACTCTGCAGTAGTTTTAGGTCTTTTGTATACTGTGGTGCCCAAGATTGCACGCAGTACTTGAGGTGAGGCCGCACCAGTGCAGAGCAGAGCAGGACAATCCCTTCCCTTGACCAGCTAGCAATGCCGTGCCTGATCCACCCCAGGGAACTGTTCGCCCTTTGGGCTGCCAGGGCACACTGCTGGCTCATATTCAACTTAGCATCCACAAGAACCCCCAGATCCCGGTTCCACAGGACTGTTCTCCAGCCTCTTGTTCCCCAGTCTGTACATTACCTCTTCCTGTGCTCTTAAGACGAGGTACTTAAAAAGTGACCATCACTGATGGACCCCAATGTCTTCAAAAGTGGTTTCTCAGGTGACCTTACTAACTAGTTCACTGAGCAGCCTGAGGTCAGGTCTCCCTGTATCCAGGGTTGAGGTTTTGTTGACAGTTTTCTTCCTACCACCAAAGATTTTAAACTTCACTACTTCGTGGTCACTATGGCCAAGATGTCCACCAATCACTACTTCACCGATGAGATCCTCTCTGTTTACAAGCAACAAATCTAGGAGGGCACTTTCCTAGTCAGCTCCCTTAGTACCTGTACCAAGAAGATATCATCATGGTGTTTTAGGATCTCCTAGACCTGCTTGTGTCAGCTGTATGTTATTCCCGTTTAATGTCTGGCAAGTTGAAGTCACTCATAAGGACTAGGGCGGCTGATCTAGAGGTATCTCTTAGTTCCTTAAAGAAATATCTAAGGAAAATTTAAAAAAACATTGTGAGTGTATTGCAGTATTTCCCCAGGGAAAGTTGCAAATTTCCTGAGCTAAAGCAGGCAGTAAAACAACATCAACAACCAGAAAAACTGGGATTTTTCCCCAAAATTAAGGTATCTAAAGTACATGAACTGCTTAACTGATAACTAAAACTGTGGCTTAACATACTCCTAATATCAGATAATCTCATTCATTACTAAATTTCAAGCCTGTTCATTTTAAACCTGTTTTTTCCTATATCTGTCAAATACAGACAAATGTTTTAAGGACAAAGTTCTCAAAGAAGCTGTAGCAAGAAAATCCCCCCCGCCATTCCAAAAAAAGCCAATAAAGAAAAACAGTTTCATTCTCACATCAAACACCAAAAATCTTTCTTACTTTCTAAAAAGGGACTGAGAATAAAACGGCAAATAAAACACAAGTATATTCAGTTTTTGAAGATAATGGTAGTTCTCAGGTAACTTCACAGAATATTTCTTACATCTATTTATTCCGAACAATGCAGTTAAATTCTGCAAGTGTTGTGATTATGATTACATATCTGTAATCTTACGAACTCATAAACAATTTAACCTAGATTTCATCCTGGGGGGGAGTATGGATGTTCCACCCATAACACAGATTATAGAAGCTAATATTGAACCAGTATTACAACAGATTACCTTACAAGATTGGAATGCCAAAATTTTGAAGCTTCATGTACATGCAGTGTCAGTTGCTGCTCTGAAGAATTTCTAGTGTAATATATATATATATTATATATTTTAAAAATAATATATAATTNCTTTTTTTTTCCCCTGCAAGAATAATCACCATTACAAAATTAAAAAAAAAAAAAAAAAAACAGAGCATCATTCTATTTCTTTTATATGAAATAACTGAATTGTAAGAATGTTTACTTCTGTCATTTGCTGTTTTGCAAAGCCTCTTGTACACAAGAAATGCTATTCAAATGTGTGCCATTTAAACTTAAAAGCATTTTTATAGCCCATTCATCAAATTGTCTTGGTCCTTAGCTCCTTGAGTAAAGGATTTTCTTTTATAGCAAATGAAGAGAATGCAGCCAGGTCATTCATCTCCAGAGAAATTACATCATTAACAGTTCCATCTCAAATGAAATGTTACTGTACTATAAGCAAAAATGAATATATCATGGTGGTTTTACTTCTCACACCCTGGCTTGCTGTGCTTTATAGCATTATTCCATCAAAACCACGAGACAGGGAAACAGTTAGGTTTAACTACTAGCCAACAGTCCCACAAGTATTAAAGACCACTTCCTTATTCCCCTTGCCTGAGGATTGTATAAATTCATCCTAGCACTTATTTTTAAAGCCTGGCAAACATAAGGATAGATATTCAAGAAAGGAAAAAATAGATTTGGATTAAGCTTGTCAAAGAGCTTTGAATTACTGCAGTTTGTTAGCACTGAGCTCCAAAAGGCAAATTATTACTCTCTCTCTCTCTTTTATTTATTTATTTATTTATTTGTGGAGACATACTGTCCAGTGCTCATTAATATTTTTTTAGCTGTTAATGGCTTTATGCTTCTCAAGTATATGCTAATTTGTTATCAGAGTCCTCTAGAAGTGTCTATGTTGGCTTTAATCACTACCAGCTTAAGTAGGGGGATCTGCTTTTGTTGACAGAAAAAAAATACTGTGTACTTGCACAGCTGTCAATGCTCAGGGAGAATATTTTCACATGCTCATCTGTGCCCTGTGGAAGCCACAGACATTATTCAGTTCTTTGCATGCAAATGAACTAAACCACAATTTTTTCTCTCCCCACCTTCACACACTCACAAAGGAGTTATAAGTTATAGATGCAGTGGGGACACAGACAAAAAATAGTTATTCACTGGTGTTCTCATCCTGCAGCTGGCAAATTCGAACGTAGGAAATGTGTAGTAGCTGATAATTCTTAAGGAACAGATGTCTTTTCACAGCGAATCTGGCAAAAAAAAAAAAAAAGATTTTTTTTCATCTGCTTTTGTGTGATACATTTGATGCTCCAGTGGACATGTTAAGTAGCAATTCTCTTTGAAGACTCCTTGAGAAACATACATCCTGACTCTGGAAAAAAAAAGCATGATCTTGGAATGGAGAAAACTCTTGGCATATGCTGCCTTAGCTTAATTTTCCTGTTCCAAAAGCTAGTTTATTATCGAAGTAATTCCCCAGCTTCACCCAAAGTGAGCATATTCCTCATTTTCCTTCCAGACCTCAACCCAAGTCCCTCTCTGCCTTCCCTCACTTACTAAATTTGACTAGCTATTATTTAACTTGTAGCTCTGTAGGACAGGCACTTGGTAATCAGCACCTGTGCAAAGCCACAGGTAATGTGCAAAATGAATCGCATAAGACCACATCCTGTAGTGTCAGAGTACAAAGCACCAATACTCACTGTGTAGGAAAACAGCCAAGCCAACATGAACACTTCTACGCAATTCATTGTTTCCACCTGTCAAAAGCTACACTGTGAAGCAGGGCTTCTATACGAACCTTCAGTTCAGATTCTATGAGGACAGAAAGCTGAGCTCTGGCACACTGGGAACTTTGCTAAAAAGCAGCAGAAATTAACAATTTCTTAAATATTTATGATGGTATGCCATATTCTTTCACCAATGGTAAGCCAGATATCAAAGGCCTGCCCAGTCTCTAGAGTGATTTTTTGCCCCCAGTGAAATTTCAGAAAGAGTAAGAATACTTTACTGGTTAGAATTAGCAGCCAAAGGAAATAACAAGGAACTTCTTACAGTGATGCTGTGGGAGTGGAACAGGAAAAATCCTACCTAGCATCTCTTGTAATTTGCTGAATCAAAATTTTGGAACTTATGTAAAAACTTGAGACTTGTAAACACAGAACCTCTTAACACATGAAAAAAGTGCTAAAAAAAAAATTAACAAAGGAAGATAAGCATATGCTCAGGACTAACAGAGTGAAGGCAACATTTCCAGTGAGCCTCATCTTCGCAGGCAAACTCAGCTTCCTCCTTCTATGGACTCTTGATCTAAGTTTCATACAGAAGATGAGAAAGTGAGACAGAGAACAGCCAAGCACACATCGAAAAGCAAGACCTGCAGCAAGTATTTATGCCTGCCCAGTCACGCAGCTCCCTGCACTACATCCCTGCCTCCCACCCTGAGCCCTTTTGGCAGCTGTCCTGCCTTCTGATCAACAACTCCCTTCACTTTTATCAAAAAAAGTGCAAACACACACTTTTGGCATGAGAAAGCTACCAGACCAAGTCTTCCACGACACCATCTGCTGCCTGCACTTTGACCAGTCTGGCTTTTCAGTGCTCAGGCTGCCCTCATTCATTGCCTGCTATACCATTTTCAGGCTGCTCACCCAAGCATCCCCTTCAAGGAAGCTCAACAAAACTTTTGCTATTGCAGTTGTGTAAACAATGTACCATAAAATGTCTCTTGATTATTATCATTACTATGTTGTCCATTATAAAAAAGGAAAAATTAAAGTTAGCTCTATCACAATTTTAAAACATGGCATGGATTTATTCCAGGCGTAAAAGAAGCCCAGTTCCTGTGGCTGAAATAAATGGCACATCAATATTTGCAAGGAAAATTCAGTAGCTCTGATGGCAAAGAGCCAGGATTGACAATATCAAATTTCTCGCTTATGTTCAGTGCTGACAGATATTGACTCCAGACACTATGGCTGCACATGCATGCATACATGTAAGCTAAACAATGCTCAGGAACACAGTCATCTCACCAAAATCAATCATCTCTTTTGGCAGGCCAAATAGTTCCTCCAGTAACATCTCTTTTTTTCTCACTGTGAACCTAACATGATGTCCATGTGAGTCAAGTGTTTATCCCAGACAATTCCCTGGTATGGCTCAGGATTGATCAGGAACCATTCCTGGTGGGCAGTGCTCCTCAAGCCACCATGATTTGGAGGCATGATTTAACATTAGGGATGTAGACTGTTCATGCCTACTGCCTTCAGTGTCTGAAAATGGTTTAAAAATCCAGATAACCATTAATTTTCCTCATACAGACACAGACTTTACACACTGCCTATCTTAAATTAGTTTTGTTTGCACATCAGTTGCTGACCTTTGCAAATCAAGGCATTTTATTTGAGTGCTTAGGGGGAAAAACTGAGACAAGTAGGGGTAGCATAACCAGTTAGAGAACCTCACTTTCTTTTGGATCATTTTATGCTTGGGGACAGGGGGAGGGACGGTAGAGTTTAAAAGCCCCAGTCTGCCTTTATCACTGGTGGAAAGTGTATCCGGTGCAGGAGTCAAGACCCTCACATCAGCTGCTGTTTTCTCCACACCGTCACTGCAGTTGCTCTCTGGGTCCTTACCAGGAAAAAAAAAAAAAAAAAAACAATCTTTTTTATGGGTTATAGTTCTACCTTAAAGTCAAGGTAAAGTTTGCTTGAGACACATACACTTGGGTGAAACAGGCAAAACAGGTGAAAACAGAAAAAAAGCAGAATGGTTTCAAGCATTTCTCTTTCTTGTCAGGATCTGAAGCTTGGTCCTTTCTGTAGAATGAGAGCTACTGAAGAGAAATAGTTCTCTGAAGAGAAACAGTTAAGAGCAACCAGCAGGCAGTTTTAGGTGAAAGACGGGTTACCCTGAAGATATCAAGGAGAGGAAAAACAAAAGAGAAAAGATAGAAAAGTTACAGAATACCTCAGTATTCACAGTGAGGCAGAAAAGGATGATTTGTTCTGCTGCAAGTCAGAACAGTTAATTCTGCATCCATTTTTCAAAATCTTGGACAGGAGCTTGGCTTTTTTGCCTCTTTATACCACCTGGCAGTATTACAGGTCCTAAGAACAGAATTAAATTAATTCTTTGCTTGTCAATAGTGAGCTATTCGTTCCAGGAGAATTCCTGGCTGCTTGGTGCTATCCAGACTGAGTTGAAGATGTTATGAGTTTCTCAGGGGGAAAAAAAAAATATGAGAAAAAACATTCTTTGGGAAAGTACCCTCTGTGTTAGTGTCACCATGGTTAGAGCAGGAAGTGCTTGAACTCTCTCTTTCCACATACTGCTACCAGTAGAAAGAGCAACATACAAGTTGCCAGACCTGTTGCTGTACTGCCCAGTTTGACTGATTCTGGGGCACTGAGGCAGGTCCTCTGAGAAGGGACTAACACTCTAGATCTACTCTTCTGTCTCTTTAATGTTATTTCAGCTCTCATAAATAATAACAAACCTTTCCCCTCTGCCTTTAAAATTGTTCAGTTTCATTTAAATAAATGGCTTAAAGCCAAATCAAGTGGGTTCTCTTTATTTCTAACTTATTATCTCTAAACAAACAACAAAAGAGGAAACAAGACAAAATTAAGGACAGGTTAAGTCACAGGAGACAGAAGTACTCCTAGACTGGGTTTCTCCAGCTGGCAGTTTAGGCATATTATTCCATCAGCAGGCATATTGCTCTGTGTGCGCATATGGTGAGAACAAGGGCATGTTGAAATAATGTATACTGTAGAAACTACAGTCTACCTAAAGACAGTACCATGTAAAAAAAGTTTGCATTTGTCTAGCCTCCAGCATCTGGGAATGAAAATGTTCTTGAATATATGGTAAACTGAAGAGGAACAGTCAGCTTCTATCTTTAGCATAGGCCTAGAGTTGGTCAAAATGGTGAAAATGAACCTGGACCTAGCTATAGAGTGGCCTGAGGCCACAAATGGATCAGTGGCTTACTACAGCAATCAAGCTTATGTCTACCTGGCTGGAGACAGGTACCCACAGATGGACAACAGAAGCAATTGGAGTCAGGAAGCAATGAAAAATTTCCATTGGCAAGGGCATTTCAATCACAAAATAGGTAATAGCATCCCATAACTTCAGAAATGCTCTTGGAAACAGGCCATAAAAAAGCTTATGCAGAAGCAAACTGTGAAACACTAGGTGTTGTGCTTGTCGTTTGTGTTGCACAGTTAGCATGAAGTGTTAAGAAGAAAGAATTTTTGTTTTCCATGTAAAGTGGCAGTAAGTCTTTGTATTTCAGCTTGCATACAGAAACCTTCCAGTAGCCAGCATTTAGGCAGTAAACAACAGAGGAAATATCCTCTGGTATATCTGTATATAAATCGTCTATATACATAAAAGCAACATGTTTTCCCTCCTTGTTTATGCTCTCATTTTGCTTTTGCAGAAGATATAGCTTCTCCTTATTCATTTATTTTGCTCTGTAAAAGACCTTTTAGTAGATGTCCTTTCAAGGTCTACTCACAAAAATCAGACTCTGTGTGATAATTTATCTTCATAGTCCTGTTTTCTCCTAGTGTTTTCCATTCCTGTCTACCTATACATTGATTTTCCACAGAATAAATCCCTGGATTGTTTTCAGCAGCTCTGAGGTTGGGTNTACATAGCCAGTGTCTTGACTTAGAAGTACACAAGCATGTTCTTCATGCTTTGTTATGATTTGAACAGCATATGCTTGCTGACGCTGCTCCTCATACTAGGCATGCTTTTAGTAGCCTGAACATAGTGATAAACACATCGTGGCTCTGGGAGATGAAGGCTAAGCAGCAGCCCCAAGGCTAGAGCTGGCCAGGCCCCAGCACAGATGACTGGCTTTGCCTCTGGAAAGGGAACAAAACAATTTTCTTCACCAAGTGCCAGATATTGGTGGTTCACAGACTAAAAAAGCTTGGACGTATTTCATTGGAACACTTCAGTGAGGGATAAGCAATAAAAAAATGGAGGGGAGGGAAAGGTATGAAGGGCTCAGCAGGAAAACCTGTCTCTCCCAGACCAATAACTTGGGTCCAACAATCACTGCAAAGAAAAAAGAAAACTACACACCATGTGGCTTCATCATTATATCCAGTAATTGGTATTTGCTGTTCTGCCCAGCTCCCCAGGTTTGATTTCAATATATTTTTCTGTAGCAGGAATCTTGTTCTTATCTGCAGGCCCAAACAGTCAGACTGGGATTTACTTATTTTAACTTGAAACTCTCCAGATATCACAACACCTAGCCATGAAACATTTAATAGTAGGTAAATCTACATTTCCTGGGTCTTGTCTCCAGTCCAAGGATTGCACAAGCTGGGATCATGTTACATCATCAGAGCTTTAATGTTCTGGGGTAGGGCATGGACCTCACTCTAAGTTTTTATTATGAATCTCATGGAGATTATGACAGCTATAACAGATAAATTATTTTTGGCTGCAAGAGAATAAACTCAAGTCCCCAAGAATCCAGCTCACCTTTATGGGTGGTTTTCTGGCCTAAAGAGTTTTTTTTCACTTTGCCTCCATCCATTTCGTTTTTATCTCTGATTCCTCAAGCACCCAATTCATAAGTCACCTGCCAATGTTAAGAAGAAGCTGCATAGAGCAAAAGAAACTGTTTTTACAAAGACATAAGACATCTTTTCAAGAATATTTGTCCTCGCAGTACAGCTGAACTGTGTAGAGCAGCTGTTACTGAAGCTCTCACAGCATTTAATTTTTCAGGTTAGGAAAATCAAATCTGATCTGCTCTTGTCAAGGTTAATCCTTCTGTAAGTAACATATAGACCTCATGCAATAAAGTGTCAACTGCTTTCAAGAAACACCCTGTGAAACATACACACTTAAGTGTATGTCAAAGTCCAATCCAAGCGCAAACTATACTCCAAAGTCTGTGTGTGGACAACTGAAAACCAAAATGTTTCCTGAAGTGCAGAGTGTTCTTTGGCTTTTCTGGCAAAACAGAGAACAACTCAAAGGGCTGCTGATACTGGACAGTGTTCCGTTGAAGAAAAATAAAACAGTTCACATTAAAATAAGCTGCTGCCACAAAGTCTGTGTGACAATAGGTCCTCTATGATTAACTCCCCTTTCCTTCCACTAGTCATTGACTTTACTTCTACTTTTCCCGAGACCTCAGCTTGAAAAGAAGTCCAGGTACAAACACAAGGACACTTGCTACCTTGAGAGGAAAGCAGACAGATGCAAAAAGAATATAAATGAAGTTTTGGAACACATGCAGAAAATTCAGATATATGGTGTGGAGGGGGGCACAAAGAGGAGAGCATCTGACTGTATACAGCTCCAAGAGAAAAAAAGAAGAAGAAAAGAAAAGAAAAGAAAAGAAAAGAAAAGAAAAGAAAAGAAAAGAAAAGAAAAGAAAAGAAAAGAAAAGAAAAGAAAAGAAAAGAAAAGAAAAGAAAAGAAAAGAAAAGAAAAAGAAAAGAAAAAAATCTAAACGTGCATTACATTCAAAATATTTCTAAATTTAATTATTATTAGCAGTGTATTTTTCTCCACTACAGGCTTGCATTTAAACAAGAGGAGGAGTGTTTTTCTGCAGATACATTCCATTTATAATTACAGATTGTCTGAGGTCTCAAATCTGTGGAAACTTGTAAACCTCCATTGGATATTGATCGTTCTACAACAGCTGAAGCTCTGGAACTAGAAATTGGCCTTCCAGAGCTATTTGCTTCAATTCACTCATAATAAATAACCCTTATAAAAAAGCCTGTGAACCATCTGCAAGGGGATGAGCACAAAAGGCTGTAGTTACACTCAAGGCTGTAGTTACTCTCAAATATAGTCAATGGAGCATCTTTCTGCCTGTGCACAACTACAATAACTCACAGACTCCACTGTGCCTCCTTCTTCATTTCAAACAGCAGGGATGATGCCTGGCAGCAAGATGGTTTCTGAAGGTGCAGCAGCAGAACAGCCTGAAGAGGTTTTTGAGCTGTCACTTAGAGGAAACCTCACCACAAACTCTCTTTCCCTTAGTGTTTCCAGAGTCCCCTTCACTAAACATATTTTGTGTGTTCAGAGACACATCACACGGAAAACAGGCATTAAATGAAGTATAGAAATGTAATCTCTTCACTAGTGATAAATCTAATATCCGAGCACTTTCCAAAAGTCATGGACAAACTCAATAATAGCAGCCCTATTAGTTCTCTCCATAACAGACAGTGCTGTAAAAGCAAACATACAAACAAAAGTCATCAATATCTAAAGTTAGGAAATAAAATAGTTTTTTGGGTTTTCCTGTTTGTTATTATTAATTTATCCATTACCTAAATAAGGCCCCAACAGATAACCGACCAGTTCTCTCAGTGGCTAAGTAGGAGTTCAGAGGCTGTGGGGGCTGTACCAAATCTATTGCCAGAAAAGGAGGCACATGGTTTCACAGTAAAGCTCTCAGAAATACAGCTGCATGCTCTATAAAGTGATGTGTACAAATTGCTGTACCTCAGAGCATCCTTGTGCACAACACCAGCAGGAGTCAATCACATCATCTTGCTTCCAGTAACATTACAAGGTGGCAGGGTACATTTATTCATTTTTGTACACTTTTCTTGTAAAGACTGATATTGCTGACAGTATCTGTTTTATTTTCACTTCCTTTGCATGACAAGACAGACATGACACAGGAAGGTGTCTTATAAAGGCTGTACACTTAATCTTGTGAAACAAACGAGTTGGTTTTACATTTACATTTTAAGTTCTGTATGGAAAAAAAAAAGAGATGAAGAAAAAGGAAGAAAAAAGAAAAACAGAAGAAATACACTTTAAGTTAAAAGCGAGAAGGGAAATTACCCAAGTTTCCACATGTATTTTTTTTTTTTTAATAATCTCCTTTTGCAGATATGCATTGTCTTGATCTGGCAATGCACAGGCTTCAAAACAAGACAGATGTAGAGCCATGGTTTTCTTCAGCACAGTCCCACTGAAATGAAGGGTTCCCACACTTTCATAGCTGAAGGGGAATGCAAGGTCCTGTGTATTCATGGTTTCAGGGTGGGCAACAGACTCCCCAAAAGACAGCATGTCTATATTGTCAGGGAGACAAGTGATGTGGAGCTGCACTATGCAATGTGTCCATGCAGCTAATTAGCGGCTACCAAGTCTTCCCCTTTCTGGAAGGTTAGAGAAAAAAAAAAAAACAACTCTTAACCTGTGCTGGTTAAAGTGTTTGATTCAAAACATTGTCTTGAGGAGAAAGAAAAGTATTTCTTTGAATGGAAAAATATTCAATCTGATGAAAAGTTTTGATTTTCTATCAAAAGAAGTCTTACAGTGATATTTTGAGTCCCAGACATTAAAAGTTCTTTAATGAAGAATGACATTGAATTAAGAGGTGGATATTTCATTTTCAAGATTTACTCTGTTAGTCACATTACTGAGCAAGAACAGACACTCCCCTTCACTTTCCCCATTTAAATCACAGCAAAGTTATTTAATCGATTGCTTCTCTCATCAAGCAGATACGAAGCATAACAGCATGCAAGTAAAAGCTGGGTACAAGTGTTAAATGGCCAGTGAGCAAATTGCATTTGTGAATAAGTTTTGCCAAATTAAGAAATATCACTTATAAGTATGCTAAAATATAAACTCGGCTTAGTGGTTTTAATAGTTATGAATAATGCAACAATAAGCAGCTCTTTATAGTCTGTCTCAGTGGAAAACTCCACTTGACAGTGACCAAGTAGCTGCTTATTCACAAGCTTATAACACCATCTCATCACCATGGCTACCATTTTAATCCTTTTTATTACTGTTTAGTATCCCCCCCAAAAGTCTCTAAAGGAAAAAAAAAAAGTCTCTAAAGGAAAAACATTATGAGACTCTTTACTCTCAATTTCCAAATCACCGATGTAAGGGATCACCGAAACAGCATCACTGAAGCACTTTGGTACATACAGAGGAAGAGTCAAGTACAGATGCTTTTTGAGACACTCCAAGATCTCAAAGAAAATAAGCGTTTTTACAGTGGAGAGGAAGGCAACCAGATTTCCAGAAAACCAGTAATCAAAGCACCAAAGAGTTATAACAGATCACAGTTAACTTCTTGCACTCCCCATTTTAAGGGTTCACCTACTTGACAGTTAGAGATGTGCATCTCTTCACTTGGGCACCTTTAGCATGCTGAAGGCATGAAGCAGAAGAGAAAACAGCAAAGATGTTCCCCCAGCAGCTGTGGTGCAGCTGCCATCCAAAAGGTTCACTGCTCAGCAGCTGCTCTAGGCAAAGATCTTGCAGCTTCTCCTACCACTGTCCCCAGAGTTGCTGAAGGAAACATCTAGAGCAGAAGTGCTGGATTCATTCAAATCCTGATGGGTTGTCACAAGGTCAGACCCCAGAAATAGGTTATCAGCTCCTAAACTAACACACATTTTCATTAGTTTTTTTAGGAGTTACCATGATAAAGCCTCAGGTCACCAGTAGGACGTCACGATAGCATGTGCAATAAGCATATACCTGCAGTTATTTGTCATGTCAGTCTGGAAACTATAAGGACACAGAATTCACAAAGAGACCCATCTACTCTCAGTTAATAAATAAATAAATAAATAAAAATAAAAATAAAAAATAAAAAAATAAAAAATTGGCACTTAATGTTTTCCACTAAAAATGATCTTAGCACAGACTGAGAGAGAAGACAACTGATTACCCACTTCTAACTCCTAAAAAGGTCAAACAAACCATTTGAGATAATCTTCACAAAGACCTTTCACATTTTTGATGAAAAGAGTGTTACAAAGATTGTCCAGAAATCCCAGTGCCAGCCAAGGAAATGTTTTCTTCAGACAGTTGCCTTTTGAGAATGTGTATAGGGAACATGCTAGGAAGACCCAGTGCAAATCAGCAACCAACTGTGGGTGTGACCCTAAATGCCTATATAGAGAGTGCTTGTATCAGATAGAAAGGTCTCAGTGGCAGCAACTATTGAATGACCTTTCTAGTTGATCATTGCTGTCTGTGCATCCAGCTGCTCAAGACTTTCTCCAAGCTGAATTGGCACAGGACATCAGAGTTACCCGGAATGGAAAATTATAGAATGTGACAATATAGAACCAGTAGGCTCCAGGTTGTTTTGTCTATAGTGTCCTTGGACATAGGGTGGGAAAGCAAGGGGAAGCTAGCAACTTTTCCACGCTGGCAGTGGGGAAGGAAGTGGGACTTCAGGGAGTCACTAGTATTAGCCTGCCCCAACCGAGACCAGTAGTAACTGTAAAACTGGGTTTATTAAACGCTGGGTGGCTCATGCAAGCTAGAAGGGGATACAGAAATGAGGCATAGCCCTCGCTATGGCAGATTTCATGCTCCTCCTCAATTCCTACCTACCCAATAGCCTCCTCTGCCCTCTCTGTAGCTGCTGGATTTCTGAGGTGCTCTCTTCAGAGACAGGCCTTTCCCCCTCCTCTAGCCCCAGCCTCTTCCAGTGGAGATAGATACCCGTATAGTTGCTGCTACTGTCCAGAGCAGGCAATGACCCAAAACCACAGAAAAAGTGAGTCTGGGGTAGTGCTGGGTCTCGAGGGCAGATGGGAGGGAAGAGGAGAAAGGTATGATAGCACTGGGGTGGAAGACACACGCGTTCCCATAGTGCAGCTGGCTGCAGGGGATGAAGGGGCAGGCAGTTTACACACAGACCCAGAGGGTTTCTCTCATCCCAGCACAATAGGTACGGTGGCTGTGATAACCTGATCCTAGGTCCAGCTACAGTCTCTCCAGCAGCCAGCTCTCAGACTCTGGTCTCCACAGAATGGACCTGTGGTCTTTCTGGTAGCTGTCTCCCAGACATCTCACCCTACTCATTGGCTAAGTCCAGCCTGAAGTTCATTAGCGTCTGACGTCAAGACAGGCAGTCATACACTGAACAGAAAGTATACTACGCAGGAAATAATTAGGAATTGTTAAATGAGAAGATAGAATCCACTGTGATGATCAGGTTCAGGAATTCAGCAGACACATGTACCAACCATGGCTTGTTTACATGTGACTGGTCCCTTCAACTCCCCTGCTCTCTATTTCCCCATTCTTGCTATGCGATAGTACAAAATAGCAGCTTTACATAAAATCAGGAAAATCCACTTGGTTCCAAGTGCTCGCAAGCTTTCAGCAGTTGCAGCAGCTTTAGTTTAAGCTGTGACATTGTGACAGAGGAATGTCTACTACTAACAGGAACTACAGAAAGCAATGTTGAACACATGGCTTCTGACAGAAACAGGGGCTCCCTGCTAGATCTTGTAAGTAACTGCTAATGTAAAAGAGACAAGCTGATTTTTCTGGGTTAGAACAGCTAACAGGACAATGACAGAGAGGTAAGTGTGGGGAATTTCTACTGTAGGCCTGGGAAATAGCAAATAAAGCTTTCAATGACTGTTAGTCACTGAGGCTTGGGATATTCATGGGGAGGGGAAAAAAAGGGTTTGTGAAACTTTGAAGCTTTCATTACTCTTACACATGTGAGATACATTGAAAAGACTTTCTTTGCATTTTCAAGGAATACAGGAGATGCTTGCCCTTTCTTGTTCTAAACTTAACAGTAAGACAATGAAAATAACGTGAACTTTTGTGTAGAAAGGAAGTAAAGACTGCCTATGGACCCTCTGCAAGATCAGGAGCAAAGTGATAAGGTAAAACCTAAAAAAAACAGAGAATGCAGTTTTTCACACTTCATCAAAGGTTCCAGCTATTTGACTAAAACTGAAAATAAGTTTATGACTCTCCACATAATGAATTATACTACTTGGCTAATGTGAAACTTCATGGTTTCTGTCACAGTGGAGCTTTTGCACCAGCAGGAGCTTTGCAGCAGAGTAATAGAGAAAACTGTTTTTTTGTTTGTTTTGTTTTCATTCCGTGTTTGTTTGATTTTTAAAGTCACTCAGCATTGTAAGTAATAAAGTAAGCATTCTATAATATTTGAACCACCCTTTGGAAGACTGGGCATCATCATCACATTGAATTCCACCTTTCCTCTGTTAGACATCTTCCTGGTTTCTGATATACCTTTCCCTAGATACTAGAATGAGTGCTAAGTATTTAGAATTTCTTTAATGAAAAGCCTGTTAGCTAATTCAGTCCATCTGACAAGAAATATCCAATCGTTCTTTAACGTCTGTATCAGCTTTGTGTACAACTTCTGTTGAAGCTGATTAGAACTGCAGCTCAACATTTGCATTTGACACACATCTCCTTTGACGTGTCAAAATTTTATTTATATTCTTTAGCAAACTTCACAAATCTCTATGGATTTCTTTTTCCATCCTAGTCCCAACATTTTTTTTCATTCGAGAAAAGTTATTTAATTGATATAAAGAAAATTGAAGTCTAATATCATGAAAATTATGTTGAATATATTCATCAATGCCTTTTCTTTGAATGTGTGTTTTTGAACCTAGGGATTCTCATAGTTTTTTTCTTAACATTTTTTTAAACCCATAATCTTAGAACAATCTAGTAGTAAGCCCAGTATACAGAAGGACAGCACATCTCCTACATTTCATCAAAATGAACATCTCCAGAATTGTTTTTGCCTTTTACTTTAACTTTTACAGATTGCTTTTACAAAGGTAAATCCAAAGCATGCAATTTGTATTGTGTATATAGTTCACCCGCACTGATTTCACAGAATCACAGAATCACAGAATCACAGAATCTTTCAGGTTGGAAGAGACCTCCAAGATCACCTAGTCCAACCTCTGACCTAAACTCTAACAAGGCCCACACTAAACCATATCTCTAAGCTCAACATCTAAACGTCTTTTAAAGACCTCCAGGGATGGTGACTCAACCACTTCCCTGGGCAGCCCATTCCAATGCCTAACTACCCTTTCAGTAAAGAAGTTTTTCCTAATATTCAGCCTAAACCTCCCCTGACGCAACTTTAGCCCATTCCCCCTCNTTGCCCTTCTCTGGACTCTCTCGAGCACCTCCATGTCCTTCTTGTAGTGAGGGGCCCAAAACTGAACACAGTACTCGAGGTGCGGCCTCACCAGAGCCGAGTACAGGGGAACAATCACCTCCCTAGTCCTGCTGGCCACACTGTTCCTGATACAAGCCAGGATGCCGTTGGCCTTCTTGGCCACCTGAGCACACTGCTGGCTCATATTCAGCCGACTGTCAACCAGCACACTCAGGTCTTTCTCTGCCAGGCAGCTTTCCAGCCACTCATCCCCCAGCCTGTAGCTCTGCCTGGGGTTGTTGTGCCCCAGGTGCAGGACCCGGCACTTGGCCTTGTTAAACTTCATACAGTTGGCCTCAGCCCATCGGTCCAGCCTATCCAGATCCTCCTGCAGAGCCTTCCTACCCTCGAGCAGATCGACACACGCACCTAACTTGGTGTCGTCTGCAAACTTACTGAGGGTGCACTCGATCCCCTCGTCCAGATATTAATACTATATACTTGCTCCATTTTATCTTGTACCATATTATACACTCAGTTAACACAGACATCCTTGGAATAAAGACCAAAATAAAAAGCGTGAAGATGTATATGAAAACTTAAACTGAAGACACCACCTATGAAAAATATGAGATGATTCAACACAGACAGCATGCTACAGAAATTTAAATAGTATATTGAAAAAGAAAGTCTGGCATGTTATCAGTTAATGAATTACACTTTTGTAATTACTGATGAAGATCTCTTTAACAAGTTTATAACAGTTTAATCCTAATATTACCAGATAACTACCACATCTCAGTAATAAAATTTCTCTTAGGAGAATTATGAAATTTAAATGACGATTACATACTAATTCAATCCTATAATTAAGTAATTGACAGTTTTAATAGTGAGCTAACCAAACCAGCAGTAGATGAGAAACAGTTTAAAAGTGTGAGCTTGTATATGATGACAAGTTTGACAGAAGGAAAAAGCAGAAGAATGTGACTATGTTTCTGTCAGGAAAAAGAAAGATTGCTACATGGTAGACAGAAGATAAAATAAAGGAAATTTTGAAGTGTCCTGCAACATTTTGAGTCTCTAAAGTTCAGCTTACATTCTATTCTGAAAACAGTAAAAAACAAGACTGTAAGTTGACTATGATGTCTCACCATGGCAAAGCTAAAAATTTGAGCAAGCTTTTTGGAGCGTGCACAGAAGTGCCTGTAACTGAAGGATTGTGGTTGCTGCCTGGAAGGAGGAGAAAGGCACACACTGATGGAAGGTTTTTGGTTGCTATAAAACAGAGTATGGACAGCTGTCCTTATGTCATTGTTCATAGGGGCCACACTAGTATAAAATGGCAGAGTAAAAATAATGTACTGACATATATTTAATATATTGAAGTACAAGACCACTTGTAGGTTTTTCTAGAAAGTAAAAAATGATTTAAAGGCAGAGTGAGGCTTTCCAGTTCCAGTCAAGATTAAGATATCAAAATTTCTGCGTCTCTTGACTCATCTCAAATTGATAAGGAGTAGGAACTGGGCATTAGAAGCATATCCACACCTTAACCCAGATATTCCAGATTTGATAACAAATAACCCACAAAAACTATTCACAGTATAGATGGGTAAAAGCCACACATATGACTGATTTAGGCCTTACTCTTGCTGTGGTTTCCATAAGCCTTCAACGGAGAAAACAGTACCAAACTCGCAGGGCTGGAACTCCAAGGGACACAGCAAGATGAATTGCAGTCAGAAGTTATGGGACATGACGACTGAACTGACTGCAGGTGATTCTACTGTGTGATCTTGAAACAGGAGAAAGTAGGACCAGAAAATTGTTGACAGCCCAGCAATTGCAGCTTTATGCTATATGGCATAGGGTTTTGACATAGTGGTCAAATCCATGTACTTATTCCTAACACCAATTTCAGAATATAATTGCTGTCTTTACCTACCTAAAACAGAGTCAGACTCTTCTGAGAGGTACTCACTGAAAGGATGGGAATCAAAAGACAATTAACAGGTAACAATATATTTTAATGAGACATAAGGGAACAATTATTCACAGTGAAGTTGGCCAAGCACTGGAACAAATGTCCAGCAAGGCTGTGGAATCTCCGTCCTTGAGATATTCAAAACTCAGGACAAGGTCATGAAAAAATTGATCTAATTTTGCAGGTGGCATTGCTTCTTTTTTTTTTTTTTTTTCCAGAGATGAGCACTGAAAGTCTCTTCTAGCCTAAATTCTGTGATTTTATGAGGCTTATTCATGATAAGGGGGGTAAAAACTCTATATTGTTATCTGGGTTTTTCCTAGTACTGGAGAAGTAAAGGGAGGATGACTGTTCCTCCACAGTCCGATTGTCATGTTTTGGAGAAACAAACTAAGATTTCTTTTCACAGGACTGTAGGCATTAGAAGTCATTTCATGTCACATCTGATGCCATCAAGTCCTTTCCTCTTGAAGGATTATTCATAGAACAAGGTTTATTTCACACAAGGTTTATTTCAAACCTTTCCTGGTTTATTCCACATGCAGATATGGATGAACGTTCAGTGAGTAAGGGGAAGTAAGAAGAAATATGCAAGTTAATAATAATTATATATATATATGTAAAAGTAGAATTCCGGTATTGACTGAAATTTTTGTCTTGTTTTTTTCCCCTTTTTCTTTCTGCATTCTGCAGGGTAAGTTTCAAATCTTCAATGCAGATGTTATAGCCATGGAAGGAAACCCCATACTCATTGGGTTATAATCACATTTCCTAAAGTTAAGGAACAAGCTCTGATGTTCTGGTCAGCTAAGCTTCAAGGGACCCAAGAGTCATTCTCAAATTCCACACACAAAACAGCCCCAGCCAGGAGCAATCATAATCCAGTCTGGGTCCCTGATTGATTCATTATAACCTTCATAGTTTCCTTCAGTGAACCCTGATGTAGCTCTTTTTATAGACCTAACCCTCTAGGTTATTTAGGAAATCTTAACTGACTTATAGTTTTGTTGGGCTTTTATTAAAGTTCCATCTTGGAGAAAAGTAATTCTGAAATTTAGCTACTGTAATAAGGAAAATAAGAAAGCACAGACATTTGTATTTGAGCTTTGGTAGGCTGGGGAGCACTCAAGTCTTTCAGAAATTCAGATCATATTTGGACAGCTGCATTTCTTATTCCACTTACTGCTGTTTTGTTGCTTATTTTTGGTCCTGCAAGTGGATTATTTTTCCCTAACAAACATCTTACTCAAATGCACTTCAAAGTCTTATGTTAGAACAACAAAGCCATTGAGGGATTTATGGAACTAATCTTCAATAGAGCAAGAAGTACACAGTTTAGTTTAAGCCCTTAAGTTCTTGAGAACCTATTGAAGTCAATGAATTTAAAAACATTGTTAAGATTTTGCCAGACTGATGAAGCAGAACCTTCTCATTCACACATACACAGAACATTAAGACCAAGAAAGGTGAGGAACACATCAAAGTTCTGTGAGTGTTAGATTGCCAAAAACAGAGAAAAAAAGAAAGGAAGAAAGAAAAGGAAGAAAGGAAGGAAGGAAGGAAGGAAGGAAGGAAGGAAGGATGGAAGGAAGGAAGGAAGGAAGGAAGGAAGNAAAGAAAGAAAAAATACACACACAGCTTTATTGCTGGATTATTTTTCCCTTTTTATTCAGCTACAGCTTCTGTTCCTCTTCTGTTACCCATGTTTCAATTCAACATGACCCCAGGAAGGCCTGATAGACATGGGTTGATTTCTTCTTAGGTAATGTAATGCAAAAGACACCATCTACATGTCCTCTCATAACAGTTTCCCCACCCTCCATCTGCATTTTCTAGGTATCCCTAGTCTTTATTGCTCCAAATCTGGAGTATATAAAAGCCTGCCAACCCTGATCTAAACCATAACAGCCTGAAGGTTTGACACAGGCCTCATTTACTGATGAGCAACTTTGTTTTTGGAAAGACTAAGGGGAATCATAGAATCACAAAATAGTTTGTGTTGGAAGGGACCTTAAAGATCACCCAGTTCCAACCCTCCTGCCATGGGCAGGGACACCTCCCACTAGACCAGGTTGCTCAAAGCCCCATCCAACCTGGCTTAAGGTTGGAAGGTACTACAGTATTCAGACATTGAAGAGCCCATCATGGTGGGGGCAGAAAATGTTGTTTTCAGCATCCATTTTGGGGCAGGAAAATAACCAAAGGATTTAAAATCATAGCAAAAAGTCAGTGTTTGAAGAATAGATTATCTGGGCAGGCTGTGTATTTGTTGTCACTGAAGGTTTTTTAAAGGAATATATGCAAATATTTGTGAAGATTGAAATAGGATAGGTTGATCTTGATGGCACCTGGCATGGAGGAAAGTTTATTCCTCTGCACCTAATAAATAGATCTATTAATCCAATGCCTTCCCTCCTAGAAGGCAGGAGTCCCCAAAAGATCTTCTCACTTGAATGTTTTTGTACTCCTCTGTTTATATGTTGTATTGACAAATAAAGTCCCAAAGGTAGAAAATGAATGCATTTTCTTACCTCAGAAGCTACACCCTACCTCCACTACTGAGCTATCTTCAGTGCTGATTGATAACTTCTCTTTGCGGAAGTGCCTTATGTGGCTTTCTTTTTCCCACTTCAGATTGCTGAAGTTCTTTAAGACTGACTCAGTTAACCAGTGGGAGGAATCTCTCTCTGATGGCTTTGGACAGTGGGAGGAAGGGATACATTCTGAAATTCAGACATAGACTAATTGAATGGAGGAGGTAGAAGGCTTGCAGGCTCATTATGAAGAAATCACAGTTCCCTTAGAGGTAATTCATTAAGTCATTTATTCATCTGCTACTCATCTAGGTCACCAAATAATGACACCGCAGATTCACAAAGTAATCATGACTTACACTGCTCAGAGGAAAAGACACCTGACTTTTTCTTTTCTTGAGCTCTCAGCTTGGACAGCATGATCTACTTAAAATATTCAGAAGAAAACTGAGCCAGAGACATTCTGTATGCACAGATAATGATTACAAATCAGTGTCTTCTCAGAGCATGAGCATATGGAGGCAGCGTGCCTAACGACTAGCTGGCACAAATGTTTGTCAGCAGGCACAGCTCCACCAGCTGTAATAGGGTCATACTTCATTGACCAAGAGCTGGATTTGGCCTACAGGTTTTAACGTCTCCCTGAGGAGCTGCTCTGGTTATTAGACCAGACTTCCAAATCCTGAAAGTCTTGCCTTATTATTCCTAACACTGCTCATTTCTTTTCACTTTCAGCTGAGAGGTAGATGCTCTGTGTGACTGCTGAAACACTAAGATGCATGCTGTGACCTGGACATATCCACACAAGAACAAAAGTACACAATTTCTAAGTTTATAGTACTCAGCAATAAAAACTTAGATTACATTGAAGTCTCTGCATTATTTTTTGTTTTTCTCACGATGCTATTTCAGCCTTAGATGAAACAGAAATGAAGAGTTCTGTAACACAAGTAGGAAAAAGAAAGAAACAGCACAGGTTGGGTTTCTTTGGCTGGCTGATTTATTTATCAATTCATTTTTGCAAGAATCCTGACCAACTCTGAAGTACTTCAAAACCCTATATTCCACATGTTATTCACTGCTCCAATAATTAGATTGCTCTCCTGGGACAAGTCATTGTATTTTTCTGGGCTTCCTTCCCTCCACCCCCCATATATCTTTCATTACTTGTCTGGGAAACTGGCAGTATAAAACAAAAGAAAAAAAAAAAAAGAAAAAAAAAAAACAGATTTTGATGGCTGTCCATAAGCTGTCCATGAGACCTGATATTTTTTAATGCTTCCAAACACTACAGCAATAACAATAATGAAGAACTGATAGTAGAGGCAAGTTGCTTAAGAGCGTGCTGTACAGACAGCTACAATGCTCTGAGTAATGACAGCAGTTCACATCAAAACATCAAAGATTTATTAGGCTAAAAATCTATTTCTTCAACTGCCAGGGAAGAGGAAACAGTCAGATTCCTTCTTCTGGTCAGATTCCTATCGTAGTTGCATTTTTGCCCCTGCAGAGTCAGAAAGCAAGACATGCTCGTATTCCACAGAACAGTTATTGCCAGAATTAGGGGACCTTTCTGGGGAGAAAGAGCTTCACAGTTCAGCCAGGCAATGTTACTGCCAAAAGGAAGGGGCCGGGTGTAGACACCACGGCACAAGCATTATGACAAAACTTATGCACAAGATGCTGTGCTGCACTTCCAGATGACTCAGCTCTGACAGCAACATGCCTGTTACGAGCAAGGAATGTGCACAAACGCAGAACATTCTTGGAGACTGTGAATGACTGGGAGATCTCAGCCCTTGAAAACTGCAGTTTTCAGAACTGAAGGCCACCAGCTTTTCTTCTCTGTGATGTAGCTTTGCAATGCATCAAGCAAGGAGCAAGCAGAAACTACTGCACCCTCTCTCTGAGCTTACCTTAAACCACACAGCAGAGCACAGAAGAATATAATTAAGTGGACTAATCCAAGGGGTGTTTGTCACCTCTGACAACAACTTGACAATCCAGGAGAAAATACTAGCACATACTGTTATGTTTACACAATACTCCCTCATCTGTCAGCCACCTAAAACAGGGGATATGGCTTATCTGAACACGAGTCCCTGTTTAGAAATTGTAAAGTGCTTCTTTATTTCAAAGCAGAAAATACAAGTAAAGAGAGAACTGCTTAACCTGTTTTTCCTGTCTTCACAATTGACTCCAGTGATTGGTACAATGAGCCCCTTTTCCTAGGCTAATTGCTAAATCAAGAGCAGCCCAACCAGCTTCAAAAAAAAAAAAAAAAAAAAA
>VXAA01003234.1:138164-183011 GCA_013399115.1 Anseranas semipalmata
CACACACCTGTCAGCACAGACAGAGGGCAAGGGCAGCCGGTGGGGATGGTCGCTGCTGCGAGGGGATGGTGGGACCCTCCGGTGGCAGCTGAGCCCTTGGTGATCTCCCCCTGCTCCCAGCAGGTCCCTGCTGGCAGGAGGCACATGGGAGCTGAAGGGAAGATGCTGGTGGTTGGATGCTGTAGAGGTGACAAGCTTGAGAATAATCAGGATACCTGCCTCTCCCCCCAATTCCAGGTCCTCCTTGCCACCAGTGGGCTGGCCCCTCTGCTGTGGCCATGGAAAACTCCTCCCTCCCTGAGCCCAATTCCTCATGTATGGCTGGGCCCGCAGACTGCACAAGGAGAGGGGAAGGGGGGCTGAATATGCCTGCTCCCCTGCTGAGCCCCAGCTTCTACGTCACGGTGCCTGTCATCTACTCCATCATCTGTGCCGTGGGTCTGACAGGTAACACTGCTGTCATCTATGTAATCCTCAAAGCCCCGAAGATGAAGACAGTCACCAACATCTTCATCCTCAACTTAGCCATTGCTGACGAGCTCTTTACCTTGGTGCTGCCCATCAACATTGCTGACTACCTGCTCCTGCAGTGGCCCTTTGGAGAGTTCATGTGCAAGCTCATCATCTCCATAGACCAGTACAACACCTTCTCCAGCATCTACTTCCTCACCATCATGAGCATTGACCGCTACCTTGTTGTGGTGGCCACAACCAAGTCCAGGAAGATGTCTTACCGCACCTACCGAGCAGCCAAGATTGTGAGCCTCTGCGTCTGGTCCTTCGTCACAGTTATCATCCTGCCCTTCGCTGTCTTTGCTAAGATACACAAGGAGCAGGGGCGCTCCCAGTGTGTCTTCGTGTTCCCCCACCCTGAGAGCATGTGGTGGAAAGGCAGTCGGATCTACACCCTTATCTTAGGCTTTGCTATCCCAGTGTCCACCATCTGCATCCTCTACACCACCATGTTGTGTAGATTGAGACGTGTTCATCTCCACAGCAATGCAAAAGCCCTGGACAAAGCCAAAAAAAAAGTGACACTAATGGTGGTTGTCATCTTGGCTGTCTGCCTGTTCTGCTGGACACCCTATCACCTTAGTACAGTGGTGGCCCTCACCACAGACATCCCACAAACTCCTCTAATCGTTGGGATTTCCTACTTCATCACTAGCTTGAGTTATGCCAACAGCTGCTTTAACCCTTTCCTGTATGCCTTTCTGGATGACAGTTTTCGTAGGAGCTTTCGCAAACTGATAGATTGCAGAACCACCTCATAGAGCCAACACTGTTCCCTCTTGTGTCTCTTTCACTGTCATCTGCTCTTCTTGGGTGACTCGAGCCCACAGAGTGCTTTTGCTCCAGCCTCCTTGTGATGGTCCACAGTGCTTCAGATTGTCTCACTGCTCAAACTGGGGATGGATGTGTCATTCTCAACTCTCCTGCACCTCAGCACTGCTCTCCATCTCTTACCCTAATGTCTTTTCTTCCTTCTCTCTAATGTGCTTTCTGTCCTAGGGTTGTAGCTCACAGAGCTGCAGCAGATCCCTTTTCCATTTTATAAGGTACTGCTTTGTGAACTCAAGCCACATGACTGTCTCTGTTACTGGAGATTTGTAAAGCCAAATAAAGGTGTGTTGTTGACTGTCTTGCTTAATGATTCCTCAGCCACCTTCGTGTCCACAGAATCTGCTTACCAAAAGTCTCACAAACTTAACAATATTGAAAAAGGCACAGCTCCAAAGACTATGCAATATACCAAGGCATCAGGTAAGGAATAAACCAAGGCATTGAGCTCATTTCATTTCACAGGGACTGAGAGAAAGAAGTCAAAATCCCTGAGAACAGGCAAGAAGGACTCTCAGTCTGGCTTTAAGGAAGATCAATTCCTCACTTGTGAATGAAATACCTAGATGTGGATTTAACACCATTTGCTGTGGAAAAGAGCCAAACAGCATAGTTCATGGCTGTAACTTGTAAAATTTTCAGCTTCTTTGCACCAGAATTGGTGTTTACTTTATTATTCATCATATGTTTATAAGCAATCTCCTACTTGCACAAAATTCTTTTTATTATTATTATTATTTATTATTTTTATTTATTTTTTGGTCCTAGAAAACAGAATCAGAAGGTATCTTTGATACAAGCTGGCCTCTAGAAGTTTGAAAGTGACCCGCTGAAAAGTGGGGAAGATTCTGACTTCTTCCATACAAATGATAAATAATATATGCCGCTCTTAGGTTATTTCTAACAGGAAGGAGGAGAGGAGAGAGAATCAATAAAAGTTTCACTAGCATTCACATGTTCACACACTGCACGCAGAGACTTTTTCCTCTTCTGTCCTCAGTTAGTCCACCAAGGAAAACAGGAAAAAAAATGTGGAATGATGTAAAAATACTTGCAATCTCTTAACATTTGTCATCTTAGTGGTCTTCCTTGTTCTTTCCTGTAGCAGGGTAACATATTTTGTTACTTATTTCCCCCTCCACTGAGTACAGAGAGGTAGGGAAATGAAGTTAAAGAGCTGCATTTCCACTTACACAGGAAGGAAAGATGGGTCTCAGGAGGTGCGTAAGGATTCATGTGGCACATGCTCAGATTTCCAGATGCCTCCTGAAAGTCCTTGTACCAGGTCCCTTCCCACTGCTGCAGTCTAATGTTCTGCCATAGACATGTGGAAAGTTTCTTTCATGACATCCTGCCAAAGAGACCCCAGATAAGAATTTTACTTGCAGATTGCAGCAATTGCACAAACCCCATTACATTATAATGCCATATAACTGTGTTGATGGTTAAATCATTTCTCCTTATGAGTCACTAACGTTCTGTGAGGCAGCCAGTGCTAATTTCAACACCCATTCCAGCTGGAATGGAAATGGAAGTATTACTCTGGGGGACAATGATGTCTAATTGTACTTCAAGCCAGTGGGGAGCATGTGATTGACTTCTGTCAGACATAGAAGCTGTCCTTGGAAAGAGCTAGTCCAAAAAGTGTTGAGTACTCAATTCTATACCACATACAAAAGTGTGCTGCAGGAATGGGTGTCCCTCACTTCATCTTGCTGCCTGAAAGAAAAGGTAATTAGCTTTTCCCACCAGCTGCCTGTTGTTTCAGCTAGGCTTGTAAATTGTACTGATGTTTCTCTTAGGCCAATCACTCGCTGTGCAGAAAGGTCTGTGTGTCTCAGCATGTTCCTGTCTGATGCGTTTTCTGGCATTTTATTCTGTACATGCCAAGTAGCAAAGTCTGTCCTCATTCAGGCTACCAGTTTGTACACACATCACCTCTCCTGTATACTTAAGCCATCAAGTCTGCAACATTACTTGTGTAAACTCTGCATACAGATCTGAAACTAAACAACATTATCCAATGACAAGAAATTTTTCAAGATTACTGTGTTTTATTTGGTTGCTGATCCTTCCCTGAAAATTGAAGAATGCAAGTGAAGTATATATTTTTTTTGTTTAAAAAAAAAAAAAAAAATCACCCTAAAGAGTAGCACAGATTTGAACGTTGCTCCTGATATCCATCACATGAAAATTTTTATCAAGCTGCTACACAGTTACATTTGTCTCATCACCTGTTGGGACTTCTATTTACCCCAGAAATGTTACTGACACTTAAGAAGGTTTTTAGTGTGCTTCTGCAAAACCTGGTCTGTATCCATATACCTATTACATCTCTGAGATGCTCAGTTGATACTAACAGTATGTTATAAGGACAGTCTGGTTTGTATTTCCTTTTTATTTAGTTTTGAATATCAAAATTTTAACTGTTCTTGAACAATACAATCTGTTTCAAGATTTGAAAACAAAAGAAAATAATAAAAAATACACTAGATCAATGTAAAGATATCTCCTTAAAGAAAGATATAAGAAAGAATTTTACAGTATGCCTTTTCTCTTTCTCAGTATCTTATCCCTTTGTCTTCCCCATACTCAATTCTTATTGCCCATAAGTGAAAATATGGGAAGCACCATATATTACCAAATTCTCTTAATTCACATTGTCTTGTACCGCTTGCCTTTTTGCATCAGAAACAAAAATGCAAACATAACATCACCTGCAATAAACACAATCCTTCCATATATTCCTTCTCATTCTGAAGTCACACCTTACCCGTCCTTCATAGTAGGATGCCTATATGAAAAGAATTCAGTGTTTGCCCAAATGCCTGGAGTTTTCCCATGACAGCTAATCGCAGAGATGGCTGAGACTCAACAACAGCCCAACTCTGATGTGGGTGCTCAGCTCAAATTCCTGTGGGGCAGGAATCCCCCACACTTGGCTGTGCTGTCTTCAGTGTGCGTGGCATGTCTGGGAGGTGGGACCGGACCCTGTCCTTCATCCTGCTTCAGGCACTGCAGTTTGACAGCTACTTATAGGAGAAAGCTGAGACTGGACAGCCTAAAAAAAGCTGAAGGGTAAGTCGGGCCTCCTCTGATTTGCAGAGCTTCAGCATTAAAACAAGCAATACATACTTTTGTACACCCTTTTTGTATGGGAAACAGAACATTCTGGGGGAGTCTAAATGTGACCAAAACTAGCAAGAGAGGAAGATGTTAGATCTTCAGCTCTGCCGGTAAGCAAGGACAACTTGGTGCTCTATAGTAGCTCAGCTGACTCCCACAGCAACAGTAGAGGATAATATCTCAGCAAAAGTTGCTCACCATAAACCTTTGTACTTCTTTTTCAGAGGAGGGATTTATGCTCCTGTTCAGCCCATGCTTAACCAGCTGTAATGAAATTCAATGGCATCACATCTTGAGACAATATAGTTGCTGTAAGGATGTATTATATTTATGTAAATGAGTAAAATAAAAAATGAATCAATTTTCCTCACAGCCCAAGTTTTCTGTGTAACCTGCAGTGGATACTGCAGACAGTAGATATAGACTTTCAGGAGAAAAAGCAGAGAAAATAGCAGTACAGATAATATAAATGAATAAAATACAATTAAGAATTTTAAAAAGGTAGACTTCTTTCACTGTATTGAAGTGGGAATGAGAGAATTTGCAGCCAGGTCATCATTATCCCATGTGATATAAAATGCTTTGGATTAACAAATGCAAAATAACCAGTCCTACTTGGTTAGTGAGACTTACTCTCAAGTGGACCTGTATTTTCAGATGGAAATGAATCCAGGATGACCTGCAGATCCAGATGCGTATTAGTGTTGGCTCAGTGTTGGCTTCTCATTTTTCTCATACAGATTTTACCTCTGCAGAGGAACACTACAAGGCAGGTATTGAGGCAGACAACACCAGACCTGCTACATCCTACATTTACCTAACAGCAACTACTTATAGGCCAGACAAATCAGTAATGAAAGACTGAACCCTCTGTAGATTGAGAAGTCCTGACCACAGGTAACCTACCTGTATGCTGAGGCTCACAGGTGGCAGGTATCCACACATACATACAGCCGCTCCCACAAAGGCATCCTTCAGCTAAGTGTGCTTCACCCTCTGTTTTTATCACCCTGGTTGGTGTTAAACCCAGCATTTTGAATTACTGGCCCCTGCCTACAAGCAAGCAGCTGTTTGTGTGTGTGTGATTTTCTGGGGAGAGCAAGATGGAGCAAGGAGACAGCCATGTATTCTCAGGACTGTGGTTAATTAGGAGGATGCACCTGTATAATGCAAGGTGGCTTTGCTCTGCTGGGATCAGGGATGGGCAAAGTTCTGGGACCCAGAAGGGGCTGAGCCTCCAATGCAGCAGAAGCACAAAGGATGGCAAACCTGCAGCACTGGGTCTGGCATGCAGGGCTCTGCCAACAGCCCCATCACCGAGCCCCCACACACCCTTCATGGGCAGGGGCCTGACCTGCAGACACTCAGCCAGCTCCTTCTGACTGTACTGGTCGTGTGAGCACCTGTTTGTTTAATGATTAAACCAACACTATTTTTTAAGGTACTGACTGTTGTCCACATGAATGTAAGGGAATAAATAATTACAAAGGTACAAAAAGGCTTTAGTAAAATATCTGAATCACAAATCAGTTTTGAAATTAGAGCGCGTGGCACCCCACAATAGACTAAGTCAAAAACAATGCTTCTACATCAGTGCTTTAGTGCCTCAGGAGGGCTTTTGAAGCATCTTCAAGTCATCCCCACTTACTTCCTCAAGCTTAAGATACATGTCAAGAATAGACCCAACGCACTACAAAAGCTAATAAGCACTCAGTCCTCAGGACCAGACTAATGTCAGTCTGAGTAAAGAAACCACAAAATGTGAATAGTGTGCACACAGGATCCTCAGCTGTTTTCTTGTGCAGATCTGTTTCTATTAAGCCCTACGATCTGCAACAAAGAGAGAGTCAAAGTAGTAACACTTACACTGGCAACAGACATCCTACCTGCAGAAATAAAGGAAAAGAAGCTAACCAGAAATAAAGGAAAAGAAGCTAACCAGTACAGGCCACAAAACTAATCAGGTACAACACCTAAAGCCAACCAGCAGGAACATAAAACACATAAGTCCTAAGCCAAGACAGGGGAAAATTGTGTCATCTTGTGGGTATTCGCCCCCCCACCCCCCAAAAAAACCTATGTGATTAAACAAAACCAGTCTTTCAGGCACATAAGTTCCCCAAAAAATGTTTTAAAAATCATGCTGCATACTATTCCACCAGCAGCACCATTGCCTTGCCATTTCTGAGCTGACTGCCCCAAACCTGTAGCAGTTGGTGATGGCCACCAGTTCCTGTGCTCTTTTGGGCTCCCTCAGCAGACTGCCCTGACACCAGAGGATTTAGGCAAGTTTGTCAGGTCAGGCAAGTTTTGTTTTGTTTTGTTTTTTTTCTCCACATGGGCATTTGCAGCATCTCTTGCCCTGAAAGCTGGCATAATGGAAGGGACACACCACATCATGCTATTTTTCATGTTCCAGATACACTGCATCACTGGATGGCCAAAGCAGCCCTCAATACACAGACCTCCTCTGTCACCGCTACATCACCTCTCCAGTAAGTTTTGCACTTATGTATCAGCTGCGTTTTAGTGGCTGATTCTGTCTCTGATTACTTGTTCCACTGCGTAAAGCTGCCCTGAAGTCAGAAGCAGCATCAGCAGGCAACAGGCAGGAGTGAAGGGGAGTGTACGGCATCAGAGGAGAATCACACGATGTCGGGCTATCCTTGTGTTTGGGTCCAGGAAGCGAAGACCCTGGACTCTGTCTCTATGAGCAGAAAGTGCAGCAAGCATAGCTCATGGCAGACCAGCCCATTCCAGTCAGAGTGGTCCCCAACCCTCTCGACTTTTCTGCCCTCTTTCAAAATAGTTCCATGGTAGCCGATAGAGAAAGCTGTATCATTTTGCTATTTCTCTAACTTAAAGCGTGAGTGCAACCAAAGAAAATTATTTGGGATTTGTCTCTTGAGTGAGAGAAAACCAGCAACTTCTTTCTCTCGCAATATAAAATGAAAAAAAAAAAAATTAAACTCTGTGTGTGTTGTAGATTTGCCTTTTTTCCTGCCGCCTTCCATACTCACTGTGCTCAGAATGTTATTTGAGGCTCCACCACTACTTACAGAACCGCTACCTACTTACAGCACCTCTACACCACCAGAGGGGGCTCAAAGACAAGTTATTCGGAAACTTGCTGAGCTGAAACGAGTTACTGCTGTCATTCCTGACACAGAGCGTGCATTTTCTATGTAAGCTCTGTTTTCCTCAAATTTTACTCGCAAGCGTAATAGAAGCAGGATATTAAAATGGCTTTAAAAAAGGAGTAAAGAATATAGAGAGAAAAACATACAGTTTAAGTCATAATTTTCTAAAGGTGTGATCCCAAATCTGCTCAATGTTTTCCTGTTTCTTTATAAGCATTCTCATTAAATGTATAGCACTTTTGAATACCAAGAGGTGTAATGTCTGGACGCAGCTGAGGAGCCATCTCCTCCTGCACTTTCCAGCTCCCAATAAATCTGCCCCATGGGTGGACTGGTTTTCAGGATCCCACCTCTTACAAAGACTATTTCACAAAGCAAAGGCAGTGTCAGTAGACAGAGGCCACCTTTCCTCCCTCCCATTCCCCAAGCCAGGGACCAAGCCTGGCTCTCGGCAAGGATTTATGTATCTCTGTACTGTGCTTCCCACTATTTTCATCAACTAGATTTTCCCATTATTTCCGTTTTTCCTGTCCCTGGTTCCTATTATCCCCAGGCTGTATTTAGTGTTTTGTGCACTGATTCCCCTTCCAGCTCTCAGCCCCTAGATGGCATTGATTCTTCACTGAGAAGACATTACTATTTTTCTAAACCAGGTTTTAAACAAACAAACAAAAATGCTTCTGAGAGCTATAGGATATGCCCAAACTAATACAAATCAGCCAGTCTTTAGGGAAACAACAAAATACTGGGATTTTTATTATAAATTACATATTAAGTGGCATGAATGCATGGCAGGCTGAAGGAGGAGAGCAGCATTATTTCCTTCACCAGTACACGTGCTGTCAGGCAGACCAGATTCAGCTCCCCACATTCAGGGAGATGCCGTGGCTGTTCCACATAGCTGCAGAAGAGTGACCAAAGTTTCGATGAGCCTGAGGCTCTGTTAAGGAATACAGGCAGATTTAGCTAGTAAATGCAAGTTTACCCTTGAATACATTTGAGTTCAGGCAAGCCAGGGAAATGAATGTTGTAAAAGCGGCTTATTGAACCAGTGCGGAACAGCCGCAGAGCAGATTTTACTATGTTCAAGTGCAGTGTTGTGATGTGATGTCCCCCACCACAAGTTCATGACTGGTATCCAAAAGCATTTAAAATCTCTGGGGTTGTTTGAGTGACTGAACAAAGTCTGCTGAAGTAGAACTAGTTAAGCTTAAATCTAGATTAAAACTCCTTACTGCTTCCAAATTCAAGTTCTCACTGCAGATACTTGGCAGATCAGTAAGGCAAGAGCATCTCAACCAGAACTCACAAATTCTTAAAGAAAAATGGTGATTTTCTTTAAAGAAAATGTGCATTAAATCCTTTTTTTTTTTTTTTTAATGTGCATATTAGGAAAAAAAAATGCATGTTCTGATAAGGAGCAAGGAGTGTAATCATTTACCTGGCACCTGGCAAAATTATGGGGAGCTGTAAGTAATACAATGGGATTGGATATGTTTGGTATAGTTTTAATATATGAATAGCCAACAATGTACTCTGTTTTTCTACCTTATTACAGACAAAGATCTTCCTACAGTCCCCATAGATACCGTAATGAATATCTAGGTTTCTGTTCCTCTCAAAAGAGGCATTCATTTTCCAAAGTCTATATTTCACTTCTGCATTCAATTCACCTTTAAACTGAATCTGAAAAATTACACGTGGGCTTTTATGCCTCAGTAACTGAGTCTTTGTTATAAACGGGATCTTCAGATAAAGAAATAGCAAGGCTAATTTCTGGTTGGCATAGTGACACAGCAGCAATATATTATATAAAATTTTCATGTGCTTTATATTAGGTACCTATAGAAGCTATTGTCTTTGTATTTGATGAGCCTTACAGTTTGACATTTGCTCTCCATGATGAGATAAAGCTACCCAAGTAACATCAAGAGCTACAGTGACAAATCATTTTTGATTTCTGGTGGAGCAACACACTGTGGGAATTTTGGACAATTAAATCTAAAAATTTCATATAAAGTGAGAAGTCAGCTAGCTATTATCTTTTGGGAATACCTTGACCGGTTTGAAAAAAGAAGAAAATAAAACCTATACTCTAAGTACTACTGCAGGATTAAAAAGAAAACATTCAAAAGAATGCAGCAGTCTTTATTTTAAGGCTTTCATACTCATCTGATATACTTCTTCATTCAAACAGGCAATATGAAGTAAAGAGAATATCAAAATCTTAGAAGTCTTCTCAAAAACTTCAGCTCAAAAAGCTCAGAACAAAGTTAAACCCAGTTGAAAATCTTTTTAGCGTGATGAAGCATTCTGCCAACTCTTACTTAAATTCCATTAAAATGAAAAAGGCAGCAAGAAATGTTATCCAGTGAAATTAATCCTTGTATAAATAACTCAGAATACAGTTAAATAAACCAGGGCAAGCCTGAATATAAGATGGAAAGGACAACGCAGGAATAATTTTAATAGTCCCTACTACTGCTAATCATACTACTGCTAATCCCTACTACTGCAGCCAACGGAAGCAAGGCTTTCAATCCATTCGCCAACTGGTTCTTAGAGGAGGTGGGCAAGGAAATCCCTACGCCAAGGGTGAATTCTTGCACACCAGAGCACTTGAGAGACAAAAGCCAAACACAATACCACTAAATAGTTACAATGCTATTAACTAGTCACCTAATAAAGTCACGTGACTTTATTATCAGCACCTACATGCTACATTAAATTAACTCTACACTGCTACAGTTAAGGTAGATCAGACCGGGTTTCACGTACTTCTGGAGTGGAGTTCAGGTTCTCGTACTGTTTCTCAGGCCCTGATGTTGTTCACTGAGGATGTTAGGTCAGGGCCTTCTTTTCCTTGTTTCCATATCTCTGCCCCACCAGCCATACCCCATCAGTCTCTCTTTAGAAGCTCTCAGTTGCTCTGCAGAACTAATTTCTACCTTGTCAGGTCCTTATCACTTCCAGTGCAGAGAGCCAGACTTCACTGTGCGCTCCTTCCTACTTCCTCTTGTCTTCTAAACTGACTCAACCAAGTTTATGATATCACTAAAATAGGATCAAGGAAAGCAACATGTTCTTTGTTGTAATGTCAGCTATCCTTCCTTTGTCTGCTTTTAGTAGGCTCCAACACTATCTGTACAACAATGCCTCCCACTTATTCTTTAAGGGAAATTTGTCATTTAAGATGTGCTGCAAAAGCTTTTAGAAATTGTCATCTACAAACTAAGAAACACACGTCAGGAAGCCAGAAGAAAAGAAAAGCGGGGCAACAGAAATACTAATTCTTCAAGGATTGGAAAAGAAAATGTGGCAAAAATAAAGAACTTATTCTTCCTTCACTGTTAGAATGTGTTTGTACTTGGAAAAATATCTTGCAACAAACTATTAAAAGAGAATCTGACCCAAAGTTCACTGACATTAACGGGAATGGGGAGAACTCTTCTTAGATGCTCCCATATCGGGATGCTGCATACAGTTCAAGGGATCTGATGCAATTCTTGGACAAGACTTATGAGCCTACTTAACACAAAATGACAAAATCACCAAATGCTATACTTGCAAATATATATGTGGCTGAAAATGCATATTATGTTACCTTTCACAACAGCATGATTGATGTAGTGCTGGTAAAAGACATTTGCCTAATAAAGTGTTTCTATGTAATTTACTACCAGCATAAATTTGTTACCAACTTTCACCTTCCTTGTCCTTAAAGAAACACTACTAAACACTTAAAGAAATTAAGTAATTGCAAAGTTTAGTCAAAGAGATTTTCTATTTAAGAAAATTATGATATTTGCACATTAAAAGATAGTTTTCCTTTCAAATAATAGTTTCCTTATTACTTGTCAGACTACTCCTAACACAGCCAAAAAATTGAACATCTGAATGGGCTTGTGCTTGCTGACTTGTGGGAGCAGGAGCAGTGATGATGACAGCATCTCTGTTGATAGTGGTACACTATTGATACAAGAAGGATGCTTCTGAAAAAGAGGGCTTCTCTTTTGCATGGAAGAGTGTGATAAATACATGTTAGTTATACATATTAGTTCCACACATAACGTGATCTCAATGTGAAACTTATTGCCTCAATAAGTATAGGCTGGGAACAAAACCAGGTTCAAAAAAGATTTCAGACAAGTAAGAGGAAGATAAGGCCATCAATGGCTGCTAAACATGATGGTCTGAAATGCAGCCTGTAGTTCAGCAAATCTCTAAGCTGTGATTGTCAGACTACAGATGTCAAAACTACAGCAGGTGCTTCTGACTTCCAAAAAGTTGCAGCTGACTATCAAATGTCTTACTGTGGCCTGTGTGTTCTGCTAGCTCCTGTAATGATGCCTGCTCAGTACACTGAGGATATTTATTCTCACAGTGTGAGCATAATTCCAGCAACTTGACAGCAGTGAAGCACCAACACATGAACTGCGGGACCAGAAGTGCAGAGGTTCATGAAGTTCCTCAACAAGGAGATATGGGGCCATTAACCTGGCCGTAGGTTTTGCAGTCAATGGTCAGAGCCACGCTGGTGGAGGTCAGGGCTAAAAGTGTTGGAGAGGTTGCCCAGCTTGGTCTCCCTGGGAGCTGGGGTCTAGCTGGGGACCTGTGAGACAGCCCCCAGAAGGTGGTCAGGAAGGGAGGGTGGTCAGGAGAGAAGAAAAGCCTGAGTTCCATCTGGGACGAATTAGCTAGGACGCGTGAACACCACAAGCACTGTGAAGCTGCATTAGGACTATGATGGGACCACTACTCCCTTCTGCTCCAAACACACATCTTCCCATTTCCACACTCTGAAGACCTGGATGTATTTTACACTGTTTCCATTGATGGTGAAGGGGATTTAAGGCAAAGAGGATCCTGACTTAGTTTTCATTTGAAATATATAATATCAGATTTAAATTCATAGTATTATTTATTATTATTATTTTACAAAACTACAGAGAAAAAAAAGAATCTGTGAACAAAAAATGTGGCTAAGCACTAAATATTATAACACCAAGCTGTATAAGGAATCAGCCAACTTAAATCATCTACTAAACTAATGAAAATCATCCAAATATTTATATAAAATTTCCAACCACTTTCTCACCAGCTTTATCGCAATGACTGGGTACAACAATTGTGCATCTTAGTGTGTTCGTATGGCAGTTTATTAAATTGTTCCAAAATTAAATTGCAGAGTTTGTGCTCCACTTTTATTCACTTTCTAACACAAAGTTTAACGAGAAAATATTTTGTTAATATACTATAATTAGTTGTTTATAAACAAGCAAAAATAACTAATTATCAGTTTTTGTGTTTATACTGCATGTTATATGCAAAACTGTAGTTATACTATGCTAAGTAGAAAAGTACAAATAAGAATGAATCTTTCATATGTTTAGAAGTCCGCTTACAAAAATTAAGAGTAATTGTAGATACCTGAGAAATTTACACACTTTGTAATTACAAAGTGCTAGAAGTACCATTGTAGACTTTTTGATAATTGGCAAGCTTTTCATTTTTTCCCCTCTTAGTTTAAATATTGTTTCATATCAAGTTAATAGGTTTCCAAAGGGAAGATTTTTCTAGGGTCTGTTTATCTGGAAGAAGCTACTTCAACCGCAGCCAGACTAAGCATAATTGCTCTTTTCAGCACAAAGCTTAGGATCAGGAGAAAAAAATCAAGTTTTCAGAGGACTAGGGAGCAACAAGCCATAATTTGCTTAGCAAGAGTGATGAACATAGGCAAAAAGGAAGGACGGAAAACAAAATTTTCTTACTATTGGTCTACATGTCATCAGAGAAAACAGAGCCACATAACCATGTTACACCTCACGGATTTGATTGTTTACTAGTATATTGGCATGAACAGAAACACGACAGGTGGCAACAGGTCTGAGCAGCAAGGCTGAAACCTGACATAAGTGGTACAAAAAGCATTGTGGGGACAGATGAATTTCTCTAAGGGAAAAGCTATGCAAGAACAAGCACGGTGAGTATTTGTTCCACTATACAGGTGTCTCACGAATGCAGTGACAGAAGCCAGATCTTTTCAGAAGTCAGGTCATAACCAAAGGCAACATACACTTTGGAAAAGAGATACTTCAGTAAACTCCCTGCAGCACTGTTGCTTGTCAGCTTGTGCTGGGTACTTCCCTGCAAGAACCTGGCTTTGTCTTACAACACTATTGCATGGTTTAGTTTTTTCACAGCAACAGTAGGTATATATAACAACCTACTCAGGCAGCTGTCGTCAAAATAAACTAGATAAAATATATATGAATTAACATAGAGGAGGGCATGTATAATATATATATACATACATTATTGCTTTTGTCTCCAAAGCAATGTCAGATCAAAAACTCTTTAAGGATGTAATACCGTGGTATTACCAGGAACACCTTACTCGCTTTGCTGCAAAAAGCACCTGAACTTTCTAAATAGAAAATAAATATTGTGACCTGAAAGCTAATTCTACACACCTTTCTATTTCCCAGGGAAATTCTACTCAAACTGTATATTGATTTTTCCTCCTACACAGATCAGACACCTTTAAAATATGCTAAACAGGAGATATAACGCAATTTTTTTTTTTTTTCTCAGAATACAATCTAACAGGTGATTTTTATTACCCTCATTACAGGAGATACCCATTCAAAAACGCATGAGGTAGGAATGAAGTTTGCACACCAGCAAATCTGCTGGAGCATACATTGCAAAATTAAAACTCCAGTGAAGTGCACTTCACAGGAGAACTATTGTTCAGAGCGGGCAAAGCAGGAATAAATAAATAAAAAAGACCGCTACAACTGAGTTATGTCCAAATCCTGAGCTTGTTTTTGCCATCTTCTGTCAACTAGCACCTCAGGAGTGATTTCTGTCTGACCAAAAATACAGTGATCTGACCAGATTCTGGCAATCTGCTTTAGCTGAGCTGAAGATGGAAACCTCTTTGACAGTACAATCCTGAAGTAAAAGCTGAGGGGTCATCTATTGTCCAAAACCCACTGCAAATGAAAAAGGTCTTTGCACTGTCAGAAAGACATTTCGGATCACATTAGGACTGTTTCAAGTAGATTACTCACCATTTGTGTCAGGATGTTCACCTTCAAGAGAAACTGTTTTCTCATTGAGATTTTCAAGAGACAGTATTTTACCCAGGCAGCTGGGTGCTGGAAGCAGTTTTTCTTTAGAGAAAAATGAATGATGCCTTATTCAAACTAGACACTATTGACATTTTAATAGTACCTAATGCTTTGTAGGATACAGGCTTTATAAATGCTTAGTTTCATCCAGGTATACCAGATCACGATTAAACAGACCTATAGATTAGGCAGCTGTCCAATCAACAGCCCCGTGATAAGACACTTTGAAATAGAAGAGATTATCCAAACATGCAAAACAGACCTACAAAATAATGTCCTTATTTTAAAGGGAAGTGGCATTGACATCTGGGGGAGTTTTGCCAGTATTACAAAAGTCAAGTTTTTATATTTATTACGTTTATCTATAACTTTGTAGTGACTGAATTTCACATCCAGCAATCTATGAGCTCTCATTGACTAATATTTTCTATTTTATGTCTTCTACTGTTCCACACTTCTAATTTATTCTGGTGTGTCCTTTCCCACCACAGATGTGATCCTCAGGCTGCCTTCAAATTCCTTCTTATTGATACTGGAAACTAGAAGGCTACTTTGGCCTCTGAAACAGAGAGATTTGTTTTCATGTCTAAGGATCCAAAAATCCTGCATGAAAAGAAAAATATGAGTTTCCATAAGGATTAGCTCATCTAAACAATGATACTTATTTCTGTTCTTGGATTTAGTTCCAATAAAAAGCTAACAAAAAAGATGCAGTAATAATACCATAAGCACAAGAAATAGTTGTGCATACACATCCAGGGTAGTGCTCCGTATATTTAATGTTTGGTACTAATGGGAATTGAAATCTTGTGAAGTGCAATCTCAGATAGTTTCACCCCATTAATTACAGAAAAATTACCAAGATGATAAACTAAGCAGCCCACAGTGCAGTATTGTAATGAATGTCTCTAACCCACAGAGAACCCCATTCTTTACCAGTACCAGAAATAATGCTGCTGAGCGGCGATTGCGCTGCCAATGCCGTAACAACCAGTGCTGAGAGATGGAGCCCAGAAAAGCAGAGGGAGGGAGAGAGCTGCACAAACATGAGGTTTGCCAGCTGTGCTGTGCCAGGGCCAGGAGAAAGCAGGGTTCCTCATACAGCGGAGAAGGAGGCTTTGCTCCAGCTTGGGGCTGGTGCAGGACAAGCGCAGCAAGCATCGGGGCTTGACAGAGGCAATGGAGATGGTTGAGAAATTGCTGGATCCTTGTTATTGAGAAGGAATGAATGTGAAAGTCACTTAGGGAGTTTTCTAAAGTGTGCTGTCACTTCTCTTCCTCCCTTTCCACACAAAAATGCTGTCAGGTTTTTAGACCTCAGGAATGTGTTTTGGTCTGCTTTCATAATGGGAACACTCTGTTTTGAAAGAGTTTCTAACTCAGAAAAGCACCAAAGGGAGTCTTTAGACTAGTGACAGTAATTATCAGGGGTGGTGATCTGGAAACACAACTTTATTTGTAGATTCAGGTAAGAAAGTGTGATTTACACTTCAGAGCAAACAAACGCACACTGAGAAGTCTCACCCAAGTCCTGGAAGCAAGGTGCTGTCGTCCTCTTTGGTCACACATGGGCACATACCTGGGAGACTCTGCTCTGCCATCTTCAGTACTTCATCTGTTTCCACAAATCTCCTGTTGAGCCATAAGAATTCCTTTCTCACCAATGGCTTCATTTTTTCACTGGTTTCTCCACATCTGTACATATGAAGACCTTCATATTGATACAGTAGTGAGGAGAATGTAGGGAAAAAAAAAAAAAAGTCTTATGTTGCCTCCTTACTATGCAGAATATCTAAAGTGTCACTGAGATAACATTTAGAAAACATGTCAGTTTATGCAAGTTACTGGGAGTTTCGTGACTGTCTTCAATGGGTTTTACCTCTCCCACTAGTTTCTAGTCACAAGAACTTGTCCCAAAATAACAGGTACAGACTCTCCAAAAGGTAGATGAAGAAAAGTGATGTCCCTCAAAAGAAGCAAAATCAGAAATGATATTCTGAAGGGTTCCTGTAGTTCTGCACAGAATTTTGTCTGAAACTCTTCTTCCTCATGCAGTAATATAGAACTTTGACCATGGACAGAAGGCAGCAATTGAGTAAGATCACAGCTCCAAGAAAAGTATGGAGAATGGGGGAAATTCATTCTTCCTTTATAAACCTTGTCAATTAAGAAAAAAAACAGCTGCTTCAGTTCCAAAATGGATTATTGAAAGCCTAAGTATTTCAGCAAGGTAACAAGACAACAAACAGAAACCCCACTAGGTTTTTATCAATTCAACTGCTTTGTTTTAATAACACTGTAATGTTTAAATTAATGTCAATTTGTGAAAGCTAGATTGTCTGGTGCTTCCCTGTAATTAAGAACTTACCACATTGTCAGGTACAACTGAAAGGCAGAAAGCTATCTTAAGCTTTCAGTCACTAAGCAAAGATGAAGACTTGGCTCTGTATTAAATTAGGCACAAAACCAGTTGATCAGAAGCTTATCAGACCAAACTCCAGGCGAACCATACCCTCAAAGTGCAGATCCTTGCCCTTCAGACAGTGGGAGAGAAGGAGAAGAGCTGAGCTGAGCTATGTGCTATCCAGAATATTAGATTTTTTTTTTTTTTTCAGCATTTGTGAGAACCTCTTGCAGCTGGCCAAAATTTGTTAAGTTGTAATATTTTTCTCCTGGCTGTTACAGGAATAGAAAGGGAATGGGTACCAATAGAATTAAAATATAGATATAAGATTTTTAATGTGACACAGATGTTGGCAATTCAAGGGAGGTTTTAGCTGTCTTGATTGCATTAATGAAAAAACATCCTCTCTGGGAAAAGATTTGTGTGTCTCATTTCAGCAAAACTGAACAAGTTTCTTTACAGAACAAAATGGGTCAATAAAGCAATGTTACTTTAAGTGGGAGGCTAAAAGAATGAATTACACCTCTGAAACTTTCTGACAGGGACAGTCACCTGGCGTTTCTCAAAGTGTGTTGTCCCACGACAGATTTATCCCACATCACCAGCATTGTTCTGGTGCACATGAAGACTTCCAGCCTGCTGAGATGGGATTTTTCTGCTGTGAATAAAAATTGCACTATTTAAAGTCCACAAGGACAAAGCCTAACAAAGGAAAAAGACTATTTAATTTGAAAGACAACTGAAATCTGGCTTGATCTGAAATACTCATGAACTGACTTCAGCAATGTCTCACAGTAGATGAAGATGAATAACCAGAAGATCAAGAAACAGGAACAATGTTAGTTGAACTATTATGAAGTGTGTTTCTACAGCATCTATTTGTCAGAGTCAAGGTTTCAAATAAGCTGCTAATATATTTTTTTTATCTTGATAAAACAGATCTCCGTATTCACTCCATTAATTTGAATTAGATTTATAACTAATTTCTTACTGTATTCATTCCATCTTGGTTTTTATAAGGTTTTACTTCCTTGGAAGTAAAACATCCTGACTACTTCCGTATTTGTTTGCCTTCAAAGTCTGACCCTCTAGAATTTAGGGCAGATTTCCATAATTCAATTTTAACATCAAAATAAGATTAAAAGAGAAAAAAAATCTTCTCTTCAGCTGCTGTGCTACCATTTACAGTTTTCACTTCAAGATCCTACGTGAGTTCTTTGCAAACTCTTAAATAGCATACGTGTATAATAATCTCTCCAAGCAGGTATATTCAACCTCAGCTTCTGAAAACAAATTAAATACTGACGATTTAATAAGGAATGCCTCTTGCCTTAATTTCATGGCAGTTGCAAGAGGACAGTAGTATTCTGAAGGATCTTGGTATACGAAATTCGAACCATACCCTTAGCCATGAGTAACCCATATCCTACAACTCCTTTTATTGCACTGTGGAGACCACATCTGTTATTAAGCTTTCCCTTATAGAACAGCCAACACCAGTGATGAGTTTTCAGGCTAAGATACAATAATTAATCTGTAAGTACAGCTTCTTACCTCACCAAGGGTACAGGTTACATTACATTATTCAGTGAACTCTTCATGGTTAATAATGGAATCCTTCACAGGCCAGGAAATAATATCACTCATTGCGTGAGATTATTGTCTATCCCAAAACTTATTAAACTTGTTATTGTGAAATCCATGGACTGAATTTCATTTCAATTTCCATTCAATCACTTTTTAAATAACTAGACTTACAGATTTGTCTCAAGCTTTTCTTTTTGCCCGTCCTGAACTATCAGTGCTGCAAACAAGGCAAATGAACAAAGTCACAAGTCAATCTCTCCACTTAGAAGAGCATTTTCAACTTGATCATTGCATTGTGCAGATCCTTTTTTGCAAGAGAAAGATCTAACATTCTGAAGCTCTCAATTTTTCTATTTTTTATGTTTTTTGGAAGTACTGAAAACTTTGTCCTCTAGGTCATTTGTAACCTTATGATGATCAGCAACTGCTTCTTGGAGACAAAAAGAAACTTGGCATTTCTCAAGGTTACATCCAGGGAGGATTTTCTGTGTTCTTTTGTTCTAGTTTGTTTTTCCCAGTTAAAAAAAAATCTATCTTTTTTGAAGGCTTCAGTGGTGCATTTGGTCAATAACAGTTTCGACCTAAAATCTAAAAGCAAAGTACATCAAGTCTAAGTTCAAAATAAATAGCATGGAAGAAAACACCCTTATAAACAAAACTTACACAAAGATGGAAGGCTTGTGTTTCAGAAATACCCAGTGATTGCTGTTTGGACTTCAGTTCTTTTTCCTAAACAAGGGTGGGGATGAGAGCAGAGGAGTAAGTTATCTAGCTACTCCTAGTGGTGGTGGTTCTTCTTCATTAAGGGACTATGGTTTTGAATTCCTACCTTTAAAACATGAGTTTTCTTCTCCCGATATCCTGGTTGTGTACACTTACAGTGCTTCCTCTCAAACCTTGCTCTCTGGGCTTGTACTACAGAGCAGCCTGCACCTTGCCTCTGCTGTTCATCCACTCCTCTCTTTAATTGACTTTTTTGACAAAAAAAAAAAANAAAAAAAAAAAAAAAAAAAAAAAAGACAATTACAATTAAGTACAGCCAAACCCTCAAATACTAGGGCATAGGTGTCAGCAGCTGCTTAAATCGTTCAGACATCCTGGTGGCTGGAGTGCCACCATTTGAGAGCCCTCAGAGCTTGTTCAGAAATAGGAGAGGAAGGGGCACCAGCACACCCCAGGACCTGCTCCTCCCTGAGCCTGAGCTGCAGTGAAAGGGGATGAGAAGTCTTCATGCACTGCAAACTAGGGGGAAAGGGTGAGAATTAGAAGCCTAAGAAGAGCAAGGATTTTCATGCACTGTGTTTCAGGTTACGGAGATGACTATGGCAGTAAAAAGAAAAAAAAAAAACTAAATGCATAAAAAGAAAATAGGTATGTAATTTTTTCAAAAGACATGCTGAGATTACAGCTAGCATTGCAGCCACACTCATGCTGATGAGCCGCATCGCCTTTCTACATTCTCCCAAATGCAGGCTGTGCACCTCCTTCCAAACTCCGTGCGAGTTGCTATGGAAACCACCAGTGTGGCTGCAGAAATGGGGGGGGAATTATAGATTTCATCCACATATACGTAGCTCCCTTTCACACACACAAAAAAAAGTGAAATGATACAAAATAGCAGGCTCCCTGGGCCATTTTCACCCTGAGGGAGAAAGGATCCCACTGCAGAACTGATCTCTGCTGAGCCTCATCCCTTCAAGCCAAGGGTACCATAAAGGAAAGCCTATCAGCACCCTGACCCTCTTCAGCTGAGAACAATTAGTGCAAAATGCCAATCAATGACTGTTTCATTTGTTTTTATTTTGTTGTACTTTTGTAATCTGCCAATAGTCACGTTTTCTTTACTCTGGTTTTACATGGTGTTCTCACACGCTGACATAGTGTTCGGAATTTATTCCTGTTTGTAAGCAAAGATGTTTGAGGATCATTTCAACCCTAGTAGCTCTCTAACAAGGCACTGGACACAGACATCTCTGTCTCAAAACTTAGCCATCTAAAAAGAAAATATAGATGCAGAAAAAGGAAACAAGGTAGCAAAAACAGCAATGTATGGCTTTCACATAACAAGGGATGTGGTTAGCTCCAACCTTTACATTTCGTCACATCCCCTTGAGAGATTAAAATCTCCCTAAATTGTTTGACAAATTTGGAGAGAAGAGGTGAAAAATAGCACTATATGTATAAAGAAAGCAAGCTGTAGAAGGGGAGAAAAGAGAGGTAGGAGACTCTATTAATTGTTCTCGTGTTCTATTTTACTTGTTTAAAATTAAAATGCACTTAAGGAATGTCAAGCAACCACTTCTTCAGAAATTCTCTGGCAACTCAAAGCTTTCTAATGGCTGTGTATGGAAGGATGGAGTACACTGAAACATTCAGACCAGGTAACTCTGGAATTCTTCGTGTTTCATTAAATGAATCCTGTTTAGGGAATCTGGGAGAACCTGACCAGAAACATTTTTTCTTTTCTTTTTTTCTTCAGTGTGACAAAAATGCCTCCTAACCATCTGAACTGTATTATTCATAAGTAATTTAGCTTCATCTTAATTCTCTGTACCACCTTTTTTTTTACTGTTCTTTCCTGCTCCATTGAAAAAAAAAAAAAAAGACAAAGACAGAAAAAGAAAAAGGAAAAGAAAAAGGAAAAGAAAAAGGAAAAGAAAAAAAGGAAAAAGAAAAAGAAAAAGAAAAGAAGAAGGAAAAAAGAAAAGAAAAGAATTACAAGGTAAATTACATTTCATGACCGAAAAAAAAAAAAAAAGCCTTCCCTTTCTAGACCCCAATCCACTAAACACTTGTCTAGTCATAAGCACATGAGTAATTTAAGTGAATTCTTGGACTGAAGCCAGTAGATAAATGTTAAATATGTGCCTGGCCCAGCCAATGCACACAATCTGTTGCTAAATGTGACATTTACATATATATATATTTTGCATTTTCGGAGATAAGAAAAGCTGTTTATAAACCAGAACATAAGGCTAAAATCGTGATTAAATTTGTCCTGAAGTCTCTCTAGTGATATAGTGAAGCATTGAATAATTTTGTTTGAAAAGGGCTTGGAAAAAAAACAGAGATTGCTACAATTCACATTTAGCTCATTTTCAATTAAATATGGCAGGCAGACAAGCTATGAAGAATAAAATAAACAGGTACCATGCACAATTCAAAATTTCAAGTCAACTAAACACCATAGAGTGTTTTTGATATTATGTTTTTCAGTGGCAATGAAAGACAGCTGTGAGTTAAAATTACAGCTTAATTGGCATTAATGAATTTTTCCAAAAATCACAGGAGAACAGCATCTTGTCTTTTTTATTTTTTTTTTTAACTGAAAGTGAAGGGGAAAAAGAAAGACTTTTGACTCTCCAAGGAAAATAATTGTTTCATTTTGACAGGAAAATTGAACTAAACGCAATGAAGGATGAGTGAGTTTAATGTTACCAGTCTTGAGTTTTGCAGGCTTAACTGTCAGATAATAAAGTTCAACTTTTCTTGGTTCAGATAATATATTCATATTTTCATAGGTATGGTTTATGAAAGACAGGCAAAGCTAGAGTTAAGTAAACAGAGATACCTCAACACTACCACAAACCATATATTTAAAGAAAAGGAACAAGTCCTGTGTCCTTTTCACATACCAATAACCTGACCTGTGATAAATTCACCTCAGTGGGACTACTTGGCTTAATCCACCACATTCTCATAAATTTAAAGAGACGCCCCTAAAGCTTTCATTCAAATCCTTTTGATGTCAACAGTATTTGCACTAAAGTCAAACAGGCCTAAAGTCAAATCTTTAAGGGACTTCATGCTCATTATTGCTACACTTGGCCTTTACATATCTCATCCTCCAGGAAATCCATTTACACACTGGGGCTCCCTACACATTCGTAGCCAGATCTGGCAATGCACAGCAGATGCGAGGGAGACACAACCATAAGCCTTTGAGAAGAAGTGAACTTAGTGCTTACTCTGGTCCACTGGAAGAGAGCTCCCACACTTTACAATTCATGACCTCAGCTAACATTAGCTACACAATTCATATTTTTCAAAGTCAACATGAGGCCCGACCCCTTTTCCCAAAGAAGGATGTAGCACTGTGTCACTCCCAAACGAGCAGTGGTTAGAGTGTCCCCTCTCTTCCTATCAATAGAAGATGCAGCTTCCAACTTCTATGCTGCTTACAAAGTTTCAAATGTGATTTTCCTCTTGTCCAATGTTTTTCACTGCGTATGAACCTAACTACCCTCCCTTGTGTCAAAGGGAATAGCTATAGGTTAAGGGAAACCTTAGTCCTTACACCTTCTCAAAACAGAACCTCATAGTCTTGTATACCCAGAAATTGGAGGTACAAAGGTCCTAAAGGTGTCACTAGAGGAGAGATGAGGACATCCATTTCCCCTTGTAGGTGAGATCTCTGATAAATAGCCTGGAAATTCATAGGTGTGATCTGAGAGGATTATCTTCCCCAGCACATAAACTCTCTTCAGTGATGTGGCCCTCCCTGCAATCTCATAATCCACTCTGAGGAATAATAGTGGGTGCCAGTTCCTCAGGTTGGGAAACCATCTTTCCTTCAGTGAAAAGATGCCCTCTTCAGAAGGAGACAACTAGTTCATACAACAGCAGAGTGCAGGACCCACACATCTTAGAGGTCACAGTAAAACCCCATGTCCAGCCTTCCAATGCCCAAAGCATTTTATTAGGCATTTGACAAGAAGCTTCCAAGAAGAGTGGAATCTCCAGTCTCCCAGTTCTTCATAACGATCATTGCAGACCTATACTATAGGACCTCACAAGCATCATGATGAAAGGAATATGAAAAGATGGCATGCACATCTTCAGATCTCCAAAAGGACTGCTATCTTTTCCCAAAGACAGGTGATACATTTCTCGGCACATCTGTTCTTCTCCAAGGTATTGGCATGCATAATAAGGTCCATAGGTTCTCCAAAGAACCTAGACATGCAGCTGGACGAAGTCATTCCAGGCCTGATGGGCTCCCATCATCTGTAGTTCATGCTACTTCTGACATTTGCTGCATGAGTTGCCAAGAAAGATCAGAGAGGTACCTCTGAGAGAGACGCCCTGTTGCCACATCTCACCACTGGCTGGTTCCCGTAAAAAGTCATACCAAAAAAAATGGCTCTTTGTGATCACCGTGTCCCACTATCTTTATTCTAAGGTAAAGGTATATTTCTCCTCCACACAGGTGAAACAAGACTACCAGAGGATCACTGCAAAGCCCAAACCCTCCACACAGACCCTGCTGAAAAGTTACTAGGTCAGCCTCACTGCAGAGAAGGGTCAGCCACTTTTCAAGGATGGGAGGTTGGAGAACTTTCAATTGATTCTTTTCACCTCTCCCACTTATGAAAGATGGTTTTAGGATTCCCAGATATTGCCTACACACCCTCTTGTATGACTTACAGATATATGTAAAGTCATTATTATACATAAATACATGTCATTTAAACACAAGTTTCTCCTAAAACACACATTTGAACAACTGAAAGGAGCAAGGAGAAGATACACATACTGTCAAATTGAAATGAGTCCTAGCAAAATGTTTGTCCCTAAAGATCTTCACACATTTCTGCAGGCAATAAGCCCTCCAGCATACAGGTAGGCTGCATTTGTAATCAGGTTTCTCCCAGGAATTTCACACACATCTAAACTGCACTGCTGTGGAGGTAGATAGCACCACACTAGCTCCAAAAAAAAAAAAAAAAAAAAAAATCTAACATTTGCTCATCACAAGTACTTGCTCAGCACAAGCTACCCATGGGAGTATTTATGCAACATTTTACACCATGTGTGGCCTGCAGAGAGTTCCCTACTGTCCTGGCTATGCTGTGTACAGGTTGGCGAATTTCACAGAATCACAGAATCACAGAATCATTTAGGTTGGAAGAGACCTCCAAGATCACAGCTCGTACAAACTCCAAGTTCTCCAGCTATGAGAAATAGCTGAGAGAGGGTAGATTTAGATTAGCTATTAGGAAGAAATTATTTACTATGAAGGTGGTGATGCACTAGAACAGGTTGCCCAGAGAAGCTGTGGATGCCTCGTTCATGGCCAGGCTGGATGGGGCTTTGAGCAACCCAAACTACTGGAAGGTGTCCCTACCCATGGCAAGGGGTTGGAACTAGCTGATCTTTAAGGTCCATTCCAAACCTAATCATTCTATGATTCTATTCTATGATTCCATCAAATGTAAGCAAAGGAGAAAACATTTACAATGATCAGTGATGCCCAAGCTATTCAGCTGGACTTGAAAATAGTACATCTTTAGCGATGTAGATGGCCGCTCCTGAGCTTAATGTCCACGCATGCACACCATCATGCACATAGCACAGTCCACCCGCAAGTGTGCATTAAATTCACCCCTTTCTGAAAGTGTCAGACTGACAGTGCCATATTTTCAGTGTGTATGTCCTGTCCATTTAATTTCCTGTCTGCACACTACCAAGGAAATTCATGAGGTTCACCTCAGGCTGTCTGTTGTGATGAATAACAAGGATTTGTGGACATAATGTGTAATGCACATATTATGAACCTGATGTGAGAGTGACTAGGAAATGTCTCTTGCCATCGCAGCAATTCATTAGTCCTGTACCAAGAAAAAGGACCAGATGAACATTTTCCTGGCAGATGATAGCTCAGACCAAGCATCCCAACGTGAAATGCTGGAAAGATTTAATGTTTTAAAGACCTACATTTGAATTGTTTCTCTGCTGGCACTTCAAACTCTAGTTTTGCTCTAGCCCAAAGGAAATCTTATTTACTGTGTTGAAATCACTAAATATTATCAAAAGAAAAATTTCTCTGAGTTAACATACAGCTGGCATTTCTACTCACTGATCTGTTTTCAAGTATGACTTGCCAATAGACACTGAGAAAAGCAAGCAAACAAACAAACAAAAATAATAATCAGCAAATTTAACATGGAAAAACATGTGATTATGAAACCTTCTTCACACAAGCTATGTTTGCCAGTAAGCTGAGACACCACAAATGATAATTTATTATGTGCAGAACCTGTTTTATTCCTTTGGAAAAACAGGCCTGACAACAAAACAACCTTATATACTGAAAGATCAAAATAAATGTTCCTAAGTAATTTCATGGGTCACCTATAGTGAAAAATCAGACTCAAAAGCCTCAGTGATGGCCAAAACGTTTTGTTCAGCTAGCCAGCTTTAAAGAAACTTTTCCACAACTTCAGCAGTTTGTACAAGTTCATTGCAATGGACAACATATTTTCTGTACTAAAATAGCAAAGCTACCCATTACTGTATATTCAGTATATGGCATATCATGAAAACTTGACAGGTTGCAGCACATCCCACAGTATTCAACAAATCAGTTCTTTCCCTGAAAATTCTGACCAAATCCTGCATCCTTTCACAAGACTTCCCATTTCAGCTGGGGGCTTGCCCAAAAAAATGTGGAATTTGACCTATGAAGGAACATGGGTTTTGTCTTTGCTCGCAGGTTTAACTAATCATTAACGAAAAAATTTATTGTGTACTCTTCACGTTTTTGTTTAAAAAATGTATTGTTTCTAATCTCTTAAAGAGGGCAAGAACAACCTGAGTCCCCAGTATTTCATTTTCCTCACCGTAGTTCAAATGCTGTGGAGCTATGTGTTTACATATAAGGACAAGAATTTCCCTCTCTTAAAGGGATTTGTCTCTGCACAGTTAGTGATCTGACATATGAAAAGCCAAGTTCATGTGAGATATGTTTTCAGGTGATAAGGAGGATCTCAGTGACTCAATTAAATAGCTGCATTTATGCAGATTACATGACAACTCTGCATCTAAAGCAGTGACCAGTTGGAGCAAGCCTCTCAATCTGGGGATCAAAGTTGTTCCTCATGATGGTTTTGGTTTTGCTCTGATGTAAATCAATAGGACTTACCCACACAATTCAGGACTGCTTCAAAAATAGTTCAAATTTTTATCTCAATTATTTCAAGTGTTATTTTTTTTTCAATCAAGGCTACTTTTGTCTGCCAATTCATTGCAAAAGAAAGAAGAATTGCTCTTTTTGCACAAAGAAGTATGAACAAGCTAACAAAGTACAAGTAGGTCTCATGTTATTTTAACTTGCATGCTTCTACATTGTATAGTTGTGATAAGAATGTACACTCCAAAGAAAACAGATGCCACCTAAAAGTCTGTTGCACCATGAATGACTGTGAAGACAAAGTTTGGTAGTGGAGCCAACATCTACCAGCTGGTGCAGTCTAAGAAGAGGTTTTTCATCAATTTAAGTCTAATCCTTAAAACTTAAAACAAAGTGAAAAATATCCTAAGGTTTCTCATTTCACCAATAAAAACTCATTGCATTGATTAGCTAGAGGTAGAAGTAAAATAAGTTTTGCTAAGAAGGAAAAAGACTTTTCAAATTCGTGGTGCAGGAGAGGAAGATAAGGAAGAAGAAATAAAGTTTGTTTCCTCTCCATCTGGATATTTCTACCTGATTAGTCTGTATGACTTTGAACATGCAAACTGAACCTAGACCAAAAAAGACATAGTAGTTTGTGAAAAGAAAATGTGTATCCTAGCTATTTGTGTCTATGTCCAGGAATGTCTCTGTGCTCTGGATATTGATCTTTGCAGTAAGAAGGTGCTCTTCATCAGCTACAACAATCATTTTGCACAAGACACAAAGTGGGAGATACTTCCAGTTTGGTGGTTTTGAAAGTAGTAATTTGTTTACAATTAATTCATCAGCTTCACAAAACAAGAAAAAAAAAGTTTTTATTTGATTTTCTGTAAGTATCTGGATAGAACTGGGGCTAACCTTATGATTGCCAGCATGCTAGCAGGATATTTGATGAATTACTAAATAAGAAATATTTGAAACAAACAAACAAAAAGTCCTTTCTCCAATTTGCTTTGTCTTAACTTAAGGTAGCCTCTTGAAACAATATATAAATATAATCCAGTGAAATCTAATCTTTGACTTTGAACCAATATAGTTTAATTGATACATATACCAACTTTAACACTTACTTCCTATTAAGAGTAGTAATATTCAGATTAACTAAATGTCAACAAACATTGATTTAATTTAAATTAAAGTGCACTGCAATTTTACTCATATTTCAGTTTACATTATTGCTTTACAAACTCATGATATAAAATAGCTCTACTAGTGTAGAGAAAAACACACATCTTTCACCTACTCTGGAGATTAAATGCTACTGAAATCAGTCCAACTTCTTGCAGAATAAGATCCTTATGAATCCACATAAGGGTGCCATAATCTTCCCACTCTAAATTCAACTATACTTTATCTCCCAGATAGATATTTAATAGTCATTAAAGTAAGCACTCATAGGTTATAATGAGTAGTCCCAAACATTCAGTATTTACTGGGTTAATGTAGATAGATTCCCATCTATATAACAGCCCATCAATGCTAGTCTAATTTTATTTGTTTTCTCACTTATCTTTTGGAATCCCACTTTGGTGCAAAAATATCTCAGAAACTCATCTTTCTATACAATCTTTCACATATTCTGGCTTGTTGCTAAAGCATCTGTTGAAAGCGTTGGCCAACGGTAAGACATGCATGTTTTCCTTTCATCTCTGCCACAGCTTTATTCCAACACTGTATTTTGGCAGAAGATACACTACTCCCTTTTCATGGGCAAGAATGTCTCTTCTTTTCCCATGCCTAGAAACTCCTGCTGCCTGTGAAATCACTGCTTCGAAGCAACAGCTGACGATGTCATGTGGAGCAGTGACTCAGAGAAGCGGCACTTCTGACTGAAGGAAGGCACAATGACAATTTTACCCTTCTGCACTCTCTTCCCTTTGCTGCACACTGTTTTTCTCCAACCTTCTGAGCACACCCACACACTTTGTGCTGAGCTTTTCAAGGTGCTCCTCATATTTTTCATGCTGTGGGAGCACAACGTGCAGTTTTAGTCAAGATACACCACACTGCTGCATTTATGTTGGGAACCTTGAATGCACTGAGCTAAATTCACATCTCACATTAACTCCATTGGTTTCATTGTTTGCATTGATCTATCAGGCACACGTGTGTTCACACACACACACACACACACACAAAGTTGGTTTTAAGGCTTTCTACCTCCCTTCACCAGCTGAAGGGATCTCTTTCAAACTAGCTTTGCAATGAACCTGAGGAAACTAAACCCCTCGAGTATCAGTTTCAATTTTCTCTTAGCATTCCACATAATAGGTCTTTAATTGATGTAAAAACAGAGCTGGGCAAAAATAAATTCACTGGTAATGTATATTCACAATGACTAGAAATTATAACAAATTCACACTGCCTTAATCAAACCATTTAAGCTGAAAAAAAAAAAAGAAAAAGTAAAAGAAAAGGGAAAGGAAAAGAAAAAGAAAAAGAACAAAACTACCCCAAACCCAAATATTATTGACGTTATGAAAGTTTACTTTCTTTTTCCTTTAAGATAACCTAAATATTTTTTTTTAATGGCAGTTTCTATTCAACCATAAATTTTTACAGTTTTTATTTTCAGTTAGGATAATACATTTAACCCACTTATTTTTCTCCTTTTCATCCATGAAATGCCACAAAAAATCACGTTTGTATAGTTCCAATCAGAAAATATTGGGGGAGGGTGGTAAAGAAATAAATATCACAGTGATCATCAATTAAATGAGTCTGTTAACATTTAAAATATGTTCCACTCTCCTGCCCATTTTCTAAATAACATCATTATTAAGGTGAATTAGAAACTAAAACTCACCTAACAGAAATTATTACAGTTAGAGTTCACAGTTCATTTGCAGACTGAAATCGGTTTTTGACAACTTTAATCTTGAGTAACACTGCTGGCTTTTCCCTGGTTTAATGAAATAGTTGTCTTTTGTGATGATGCCTTTTCCGTTTCAATTTTACTTTGCAGTTGTTTCGTTTTCCCAAGCTGATGGGTTTAGAAGGCTAAAGCTTAACACTTTAACCCAGCAGCTCTCCGCTTTAACAAAATCCCATCTCCCTTCTCAAATGAAGATGCTGCTCTTTCCTGACTGCAAGAGAAAGGGCACCTGGGGCTAGAACAAGTCACAGCCTCTCCTGTTACCTGGCAGAGGAGGCTAAAGGCCCTAATTTTAGCTGCCCCCTTCTCCCCAGATAAATCCATCCTTGCCTTCTATTTGTCTTTTGAGACTGAAAACTACTGGAGTCTATTAGTAAAACTGCTGGAGTCATCGCTTGTTATTATTGAATAAGGCACCACTGCAAAATTGAGCCCTTGGGTCATTTTTCGCTTTTAAATTGCACAGCAGAGCAAAGCAGCCCTGTTCTGGGATGGGGATTTCAGTTCTCTTACTTCTGCCATTATTATTATTCCCCTGCACAAACCCAGCCTGAGTGTATTGCTGCCCTGCCTCCTCACTGCAGTATTTCCACTTCTCATCTGTTGCTCACCCACAAGAAGAGTAAGGAAGAAGCAAGGGAATGGCTTGGGTCTTCTGAAAAGGTTTCTGCATGCAGTAAAAAATAACAGTTCCTGATTGGAAGCAACTGAATAAGCCATCCCTGCTGATGTTTCAGAGTCCCTCATCACACACAGATGCACATAAAAATAATAAAAAGCACATTAAAATTCCTTACTCTTTCCATCTTGGCAACACAGGCTGCACGTGTCCCTTACGGTGTAGTGCTGTTACCAGGGTAATGTGGTAACAGGGAAGAGCGAGACCAGCACGTTAGGTGCCTTGCTGGCAGGCTGGATGCCGCCACTCCCAACCCGCAGCCAGCAGCAGCATCCCCACGGGGAGGGCTGACCCCCACAAGTGCAGAAACACAGAGCAAGGCCCTCTCGGTAACTGGATCAGCCCCATAACACACACTGATTGTGTGTATCATTATGCCAGCTATTTATCTCAGGGTACTAATTTGAAGAAACTGTGGAGGTTGCTTGTGGTTATATTAATCATAACAAAATATCTTGTTCTCACTTACAGAATACCGTTTCTTTTAATGCCCATCTGATATCACTCATGTTTCATGTCCTGTTCTTTCTGTAAGCCCTATTTCTCCCCAGTTTTAGAACATTTCCTCAACAGAGCTAAAGAGGAAAAGAGAGCATGACCTTTCGAAATCCCAGTCCTCCTGGATGGCTGTGTTTTGCACAGTAATAACAATCACTGGAAGTTTATGGAATCAGCTTTTCCACAGCTGGAATACTTTGTCATAGCCCATAGAAGTCCCTATTTACAATCCCTTTCTAAATGCATATTTTAATAATAGCTGGTTCTTTTATTGAGCACCAAGTTGTTTTCATAAAATGAAAAAAATCCCACTACTTTGTTACCAAAACTGTAAAAGCCATAGTTTTTAAATCAGAGTCCATGAATATTATACATCCATCTCCAAGGGAATTTCCATGAGAATTATCTCCCTCCCATGGGCTCATTTGAAGATCCAGGTATAAGTTACCGTAAATTCCATATTACTGATCCTAATGAATACCACCTATATGAACTTCCAACAAACTGCAGCTGCTCTTCTGTGACACTTTAAATCTTGAGCGTTGATTGCTTCCTCTGTTCACTGCATTTTTGATTTCCCCTTCATATTCTTACCACAAAAATGCAATAGTGATTTCTGTATTTGCTGCTTAAACTCTTTTTCCCTATTTTATTTTATTTTATTTTATTTTATTTTATTTTATTTTATTTTATTTTATTTTATTTTATTTTATTCTATTTTATTCTATTTTATTCTATTTTATTTTATTTTAATTTTAACAGCATGTCCTTTTTACCTAAACAGGACAAAGCTTATTTTAACACTGTCATGCCCTGGTCATTCTAAAATAAATATCCTGAGCAGAAAAGTTTATCTGTTTCCTTTGTTCGTAGCTTGGGAGGAAACCTTTGTTAGAGTCAGCTTGAAACTGGGTGGATATCAAGACTCCTGGGAGACATTAGCATATAACTCCTCAAACTGTCACAACCTTGTTTCAAAACAATTAATACTTCCAAAGGTGTCAAAAATAGAATAGTTATTTGACAGAAGCTGATAAAATTTGTGCTTTACTAATTGGTTTTAGACATTTCTTTCTTTAGCCTGCTTTCAGGGTGTTATTGCACTGTTTACCTGAGAGGCCAGAACAGCTTGTCCTTCAGTGAACTCAATGAATATTAAATGATGTGTATTAAAGAGGTTTAGTCTCTCTAGTCTTTACCTGTTTTTATTTTAAAAGGTTACAAAGAAAGAAGCTTTGTTAGAATAAGTGAATTCTACTAAGGGTAAGGGGTGATGGTAATAGCTTAAGAAAGATAAAGGAGTTATTAGGTAATAGCAGGAAAGGGAAAATAAGCAGGAGGGAGCCTTTCAGACAATCTGGTTGCAATAGTTGAACTAATGTGGTCAGTAAGGTTCCAAAGGTGATCCAGAATACCTGAGTCCGGACTCCAGTTCTACCCCTTCATTATGAATAACCAACACTTCCAGATTAAGCATCTAGTGTAGAAAACTACATAGAAACAGAGCAAAATATTCATTTAAAAATACTCATTTTAAAACTGTGTACAGCTAACTTTTTTTTTGCGGTTATATTGAGATATTGATTATAGTCAAATGTTTTTCAGATATACTTCCATGGGTACAGCAAAATTACTCTAAAGACGTATTTGGTCTAATGATGTAGATTTAAATAATTATTTCTCAGCTTTTTGTACAATCATAAGCAATCCCTCACTAAAAATTACCTTCTCTCTGATAAGCATTGGCTTTCCAGACTTCAACAAATTATAAGTTCAACTACCTTCATTTGAAATGAATGGTATATTATACTGCGCCATCTCAGCATGCCAAAAGCAAGGTTAATAATGTGTGATCTTGAAACTGCTGAATGGGTTTTTATATCAGCAGTATCAAGTAAATCTGTCATCTATATCATGCATATTGCCTTCAGGCTATCTCTTCTGTCCTTGCAATAGAAATGTAGCAGAGAGCATCTTAAACTTTTCCAAAAAGGAAGTACTCTTCCAAATCAGAGGAATGCATGCCTAGAAATGACTGTCCATTATGAATAGATATAGAAGTTCTCTTTGCATTTAAACAAAATGTAAAAGGATTTGCTTGTTCATCACATCTGCAATATGTTTATATTCCTTCAATCCCTCCCTAGCAGTTTTTATTCACTTATGGAAAGTTTTCATTGCAGCAAATGTCTTTCTGGGCCAAGGACCTGGAATTATAAAATAGGAAGAGATTAGATAATGACAACCTTTATTTGCCCATAGCAGTACCAATTCTCCTTCCTTTCTTTGAAAGTGAAGAGCAGTAGTTAGAAGACAAAAACACCAGAACAGCCTTAGGACTCAGAGGTCCTGAAGTGAAGGGAAAGACTATGCAAAGAAGGAGAAGTTTCTCTTGGAAGAATAGACCTTGATCTTAATGTCAAGTAAACCATCTGCCTGTTAAGAGAGAAACCAGTGGGAGTAAAAAAGGATTGAGAAAAAGCCTTCAGAGGAGGGAGAGCGGGGAGGATAAACTAGTGAATGGAAAACAAGTCAGCCAGGATTAAAGCAGTGTAGGAACTGAAGATTTTTTTTCTGAGATAAATACGAAGTATGGCAGAGTGAGAATTAATGGAAGTGGATCTAAAGCATGTGGTTCCTTTATCTTTGGCACCAACATCATTTGATCCTTCCAAGATCTCTTGAACCTCAGCAAAACATTTTTTTCTATAGTTGGAGAAGATGAAGCTTTGAGAGAACATGCTGACCTCTTCCAGGTACAAGAAACCATAAGATTCTGAGACAGAAAGCTATTTCAGTTTGTGTCATTGAATGCTACTCAAGTATTAGCAAATAAGATGTTCAATTCACAAAAGACCTGTTCTTAAATAACTCAGTATTAAGGATGTTTCTAAAGATGAGTCTTTTCAAAGTTAAGTAGCTGTGTACAACACTCTTTACACTGGAATTCAAGAAAATTAAGAATTTTTACTTAGCAAATAAAAAAAAAAAAAAGAAGGAAAAGATAAATATAAAACTTAATATTTTATTTTTATTTTTACTTTATAACTTACCACTAATAATTTTATGGCCTATCAAGTAACCCCTTCAATACCAGTAAAATTCCTCTAACCATTTTGCATGCAGACAATTAAGAATTCTCTTCCAAGTCTTTTCCTTCCGTGATTCATTTTGAAATACATTTTCAAATGCTACAATGAAAAAGTATCTCAACATTGTGTTATCTTCTTTTTTTTATTATTTTATTTTAGTAGCATTAATTTTATATTTGTTCAACACACCAAGACATTTCTCTTCTGCTCAAACAACTCTTCCTGAGAATACTACTTAAGAGCTTTAGTGTTGTTTTGTTGTTGGTTTGTTTCCCACAGCTTTTAGGGTACCCATTTCACCTCTTTGGGCTCCTGTTTTGTTTCTCTTCCATTGTCTGCTGTCTCTACCCCATGAGCACTTTACATTTCAGAAAAGTGATGTCTAAAATTCACTCAATTAGTTTCTCTCTCTGGCATCTTCAGGAACCTTTTATGAATCCGTGCTGTCTTTGAAAAAATGCACAAGTGATAAGGGTAGAACAAAATATTTCACTTTGGCAAAGGCCAAGGCATATTGGTTGTTTTGATTTCAGTACATTTGCAATACCTCGGATTCTAAAATCAGGTCCTTCCTAATTTCTGGATGAGATGAGCTGGTGAATGGCCATCAAATTAGAGACAATAAAGTGATGTTACCAGTATGGACAAAATTAAGAGACCCTTCCCATTTTACTGGCAAGTAACATCACCAAGTTAAAGGGCAGCAACAAAATGACAAGGCAGACTGTGTCAATAGGTGTTGTTTTCTCCCTTACACACATAAGCAATTTGTTTCTGTTAAGCCCAGGTCTACTCACCGTGGCTTTTATTTTAGTCACCTTTCAGACAACTTAGTCTGTGGTGTATGACCATCAGAAAAATAAATAAATAAAATAAAGCTTATTTGTCCTAAAGCAGTGTTTGTCCTCAAAGAGAAGAACTTTCATGGGTACATCANAGAAAGAACTTTCGTGGGTACATCACACCTGATGTTTTTTATCCAAGATTGCCCTATTTGCTCCTACTTTGTGTTACCATAGCTTTAACTTTGAAATGAGCTTTAATCTACAAATTGAGTCTGTTAGCTCTCAAATTGCACAAACTTCAGGATAATTATAATCCACACAAAAAATCCTTCTGAGACAGCCTCTCTAAATCAGTGGAAACAGACGGTATACAATTTTAAGATTTCTCATTGCAGAATTTCTTTGCCAGAAGGAAAACATAGAACATCTGTGGGAATTTTTTTTTCCATTCAAAGCCTTCAGAATACCATATCAAGTACAACTCTTAGGAATGCTAGAAGGACAAATTGCTGTGCAAAGTTCATCCTTATAAGTGAATGTTATACCGTCTATCATTACAGAAATTGATCATTCACAAACTTTTATATTTAATGTAATTTCTAAAGTTCACTCAATTATTTTCTAACCCCGGGTATTTGGGGTATTTTTAAAATTCTTGTTATGGAATAGATAATAAATGAAAGGAAGCAGGATCTTATCCTGCATGTCCTCCCACTGCAGATCATTTTGCAGCAGGCAGGACTTCTTTCTCTTGGCCATTTTTTTCTGCTATGTGGCAAATTTCTCCTTCCAGTCTCAATCCAGAAACTTGGTCCAAGAGCTCAACACCTTTGAATCAATTGAAAAAAGTCTTGTCTCTGCTTCTGCATCAGATTTGGGTTCAGACAATAAAACACAGTAGATTTGGGGCTTGAGCTTAAACTATTCATTTATCTCACAGCAATACTTAATTGTTTAGCTCCTTCAGAATTTAAGAACACACTTTAATGTCTCACTCTAAAAGCAGGGAGGTTATAGAAACAATTGACATCTGGACTTCTTTTCTTTTGTTCTTATATTCAAAATAACATGAAAAGAGGGAGTCAATTTATTTTCTTAATTTGATTTCACCAATGACATTAAATGTAAGTAACGTCATTGATTTTTTATTTTTTATTTTTTTACCAGGCCTAGTTTCTCAAAGTGACAAAGTCCTGCAATTTCCATCCTCCTGAACTGCTCAGCAGACACTCAACTGCATTTGGAGGAAGGCCCAAGCTTGAAAATTTGGACGATGGTGACTTTTTATGGCATATATCAGAAAATTTGTTTTGTTTTATTTTGTTTTTTTTTTTTTTTTTTCATTCCTGATCTGCAACATGCTGCTTATCTAGACCCTGCATGTCAGGATCCAGTTTACTGGAGGTTGTGAGATTCACTGATGTAAAATTAGCCCTCATCTTTATTGCTGTGCAAGAGACTTTTCATTTATTTATATCAGACTGCAGTATTACATGGCTTATTGTGCCTCCAGTAATTCAGTCACTTGAAGAGAGTACACAAAATCTGTTTCTCACATAGTGTGATAAAGCCTGTCTGTTTGTCATGCCTGGTATATATATTTAATTGTAGCCGACAGTGTGTGGGTAGGCCTGAATAGCTCCAAGTAGGAGGACAGAAGTGGTAGTGACAAACCCTGTGGGATCAATACTGAGCTGCAAAGTTGCCTCTAGGCTTCCACCACCCCTCAGCTCCATCTCCTCTTTACAGCAGTCTCCTGGAATTGGTGTGACCTTGACCATCCACTCCTCACACCTACCCAGGAGAGGGGGAAAGCCAGCTGTGTTAGCTTTCAGCCCCTCAAGAATATCCTAACATGCATGCTGACCTGCTGACATTTGTTCGTGACAGTATTAAACTGCGATGACTGATTAATGCAAAAGTGCTGTGATTGATAGAAATCAAAATATGGCTATATAGCAAGTTTTGTTTCTTTGTGAAAATGTAAGAGGCAAACTTTAGTACGTACAGCTTTAACATGCCTATTTACACGTTTACTGCCCAAAGGAGCTGGGATGTGCTCCTACAGAATTGCCACATTCATTTCTATCTCCACATGTAGGACATACTTATGTTGGTGCCCACACAGTCCCACATTTTTAGAGCACCCACAGCTCCCCCACCAACTCGTTCTGAGGAAGGAAAGGACCTCAGAACTAAGCAACCTACACAATATCTGCCATATAAAGCAAGGGTACATGAAAAAATGATGACAACCTGGAACGGGTATAAGTCTCTAGGGAATTGCTTGGAAAATTCCTCCACCTCAAAAAATACCTATTTGGGATAGTGTAAGCCTCAGGGGGAAATACATTAAGTAGCATTCAATGTAGTATAAAACAACTGAAATAATTGTTAAAAATCTTTTAAATACATTTTGTGCAACAGAGGGATAAGCTGATTTGATATATAATTATCACAAGATTTTTTTTCCCTTCTTTATGTACTTTTCTAATGAGTTGTTGAAAAATGCCAGTCTAATATGTTAAAAGATTTTAAAGCTTTCCTAATCATTTTCTGTCTTTGCTCTATGTCCATTGCTAAGTTACAGATAGATAATGCATTTTAACTGGAGTTGTTTATATTAAATTATAGTTAGTAAGGATAAACAAAGCAGAAATGCAACTGCTTTTTAAGTCAGACCAGATCCTGGAAACTTGGAAGGTGATGATTTTTTATGAAATACATCAGAAATTGAGCATTGTTGCTCTTGAACTGTGACACTAAATTTCTAAACCAAGCATGTCAGGATCCATTTATTTGATCCTACCGTCTCTGCCATTCTTAGCAGAGATGACCATTCATAAATGTATAGTAATAGAGAAAGACTTAAAAAAAAAAAAAAAAAAGCAATGTATAGATTAGTAAATCTATTGTTCCTGCAGTTTGGAAAACATTTTTCTCAAAAAATGTAATTGATCTAGTTGAGTTGTGGCAGAAGACACTCAGAAGTCAAAGGACATATACTAAGGGCAGAAGTCAGATTTCAAGCCTCTTTCTCATAAGGACAGTGACGTTTCCAGCCTGTGCCCAGGCACCTTCCTTCTATCCACCAACTACACAGAGAGATAAAGTTAAATATCCAGAGTGGCACTGGGCAAATACCTTCAACAAGGTTCAAAATTTTTTAATTTAGATGAATCACCACAAGATATCTCTCCCAGAGTGATGGCAATTTGGTTGGGGGAATTCAGCCCCACTGTGCTGTCTAGCAAAAGCAGAAGTCAGATTTCACATTTTTCTTCCCTTCCACTGTTTGCTCTTTCACATCCAGCAAAGCATCTACTTGCCAAAGTTACTTACTGAGGTCCAGTTTGTTAGTGTGAGGGAAAAAGAATGCACCGAATTCTCCTTACGTATGCTAATGAGCATTTAAAAAGTGTTTTTTTTTTCTCTCTTTGTCTTCCTATTCACAGCCCATCTTGCCGGTTCTCACAATCCAATCAGAAATTCAAGACATTAGTGTTTTTAGTTATTAACTGTAATTTTGTCTGTTCACAAGCAACTATTTTCTTCCTGCCTGGAACCCTTCTCATTACCACCACATCTATACTTACATGAATACATTTTCCAAACAGAAGATAGGAGGCCAAGTTCAGATTACAGCTGAATTCATTTCTGCCAGATCCAAAGTCACTCTTTTGTGTCTTTATTAGGAGAGGAACACTCTGGCTTTTTTCGTTACTATTACACATTGTTCATTGCAGTCCTCCATTATTCTTAAACTGTAGACTCTTATCTTACTGTATTCTCCCCTTCATTAGCTGCCAATCACCCTATTTTACATGAAGCCCAGACAGTCTTAAGTGTCATTATTAGTACAGATAGTCACTAAGTACCTCAGCTAGAAGTGAGACTTCGTGTGCATTTAACTGAAACGTTTTTTTTTTCTAATAAAAACTCTGAATTAGAAGAAAACTGCATTTAATGGTCATCTATACCTTCTATGAAGCACCTTCCATATTTACAAATGTTTTCTATGTTAGCAGCTTTGGACTTGCTGTTGAAAGGTTTTTGATAACTTTGCAGAACTCAGTGGTATGCCATCATTCATTTGTTACAAGAGAAGCCAGAAGACTGGCATTTTTTTTCCCAGTCGTGATATCCCAGGAAAACGGATGAAATAATTGCACATGTACATGTGCTTCTGAAAGTCATTTCTTCATAATGGCTTTTAAATCTTGTGATCAAACGTCAATCAAAATTGACAGAAGGGTTGGCTTCACAAATGTATGAAGTTCCCACAAATTTCATGAGGTAAGGCAGCTGGTTAGAGGAGAGAAAATCACCAACAGAAAAGCTGCATCTTGCATTTATGAGTGTTTATATTACGTTATATTATCAAGCTTTGTACAGTTAATGAGCTCTAAGATTCACAGAAGGATTCCAACAATCAACATAGGCATAAATTAGACACTAAAATGTGAACAAGCATAGTGGTCAGAACTTCTTTCTTGACACACGCACCTGTATTTTCACTTGGTAAGTCACTTAAGCGTGTTAGCTCTGCTTGTGAACATACACAGAAGATTACCAGTATTCACTGCTCAGCAGCTACCTCATGCCTTCAGCTGAGCCTTTTACTGCAAAGAGTCCAACGTGGCCTGCAAGCTCAGCAGTTCAACTGGTAACTCTTGGTAACTGTTGTCTTTAAAGAGAGCAGAAGTACCTGTTTTCACACAGAATGGCACTCTCCTCCCACGAATTATCTGCAATAGCCTTCTGATCAGAGACCTCAAAGATGCAGCTGGCCTTCTCTCCACCCCAACAAAACTAAAGCTATTACACTGTAAAAATGTTGTCAGAAAGGGTCAGGAAGAATAAAAGAAAAACAACATGACTATAATTACTTATTAGGCAGCTCTCTTGGGAAAGGGAAAATCCTGTTTTACATTCATATTTTAAAGTCTACGTCTGTCCTTGTCCTTGCTTTATCATTAGCTAACATGCATTCCTGAGAGCAAAAAACCATACCTAAAGCATCCCCAGTCTATGGCATACTGCTTATGGCATTACCTTGAGAGCTGAGAGCTGTTTCAGACATTGCAGGCAGTGGCAAAATGTAAAATTGAGAGTCCTACATTATGGGTAAATACTTTAATCCCTATAATAATTTACCCAGGAATGAAGGCTGGTGAAACACTTCAGTTCTTTCCTAAAAGTGAATTGACCTGGACCTTCATCTTAAGAAGAAAGTTTACCAAATGAGGATACAAGCCCATGGAGCCTAGGTTTAGGTACCTGAGCTCTATATAGAAAGGACTTTAATCTTATTCCCAACTTCAAAGTGTTTTCTTGTGGCTAATTTTCTCCACTTACCTTTCCATTCACCACATAATGTATATGTGTGGGGGTACCCTCCACAGGACTTGAGATTTCACCTTGCAAGTACCTAAAAATAATGTGTGCAAGGCTCAGCCTTGCAATGCCGAAACCCCTTTTTAGATGTCCAGGAAATGACATAAAAAATAATAATAATAACAACCTTGATTAGGTTATAAATCCGAAGAGGTAGCTCTGGGGTGTGTGGTGCCTTCTCCTAAAAATGAGCTAAGAGATAAACTACTGACTGTATTTAAAAGTTCCTCTCCTAAAAAGGGTTGTTCTAAATATATTCTAAGCCTTTCCCAAAGATAATATTAGAGGATGGACCACAGTTTAGGCTTGGTGAGCCAGACTGTTATTGTATTGCAAAGTTGCTGAATGACAGAATGCAGCTCAAGGAAGTCCTAATGAGCATTGACCAGATATTGTTTTTCTTTTCACCTAGAATATAAAACCACTGTAACATTAGATGATCGCATAGACAGCAGAGGATGAATATAGATGTATACAGAAACAGGATTATATCCTTCTTTAGGACCAATGTCTTCAGCCACCAACAGTTGCCCTCATATGTTTTTAGCTCTGTTTATTTTAACATCTCTCAATTCAGCTTGGCCACATATCAATCTGAGAAAAAACATGATGGTCAATTTTTTAAGCCCCTTGGCTACTGTTCCAGCCTTGGAGACAGAACAGCATTTGAGAATGACCACAAGCTTTTAACATTGTTGAGATCACAATGTACTAAATACTAGGCTCAAAGCAGAAGATCTGTTTTTCTAATTTTTTCCCCAGGATTCTCTTCATAATGGGTTTTCATAACACTGACAATAAACTAATCCACTTAGATGCTTTCAGGGAATGTAAGCGAAGCCTGGAATGCTCCCAACCCCAGATGACAGTCAGCAGCAGGCTCTCCAGCGTGGCACTCAGCTGTCCTGGAGCCAGCTCTGCAGGGCCATTGTTGGCTGGGTTTTCACAACTAAATGTAACTTCTGAAAATATTGGAGCCTGAGTTGCCCTTTTCAAAGTCCACAAAAGCAAATAATGACTCTCACAGAGGTTCACTGTCCTGTTTTTGGCTGAGATGGCTTAATTTTCTTCATAGTGGTTGGTATGGTGCTGTGTTTTGGATTTAGGAGAAATACAATGCTGATAGCACACTGATGTTTTAGTTGTTGCAGAGCAGTGCTTACACAGAGCCAAGGACTTTTCAGGTCCTCGTGCTGCCCTGCCAGTGAGGAGGCTGGGGGTGCACCAGGAGCTGGGAGAGGACACAGCCAGGACAGCTGACCCAGACTGGCCAAAGGGATGTCCCACACCATACGGCATCATGCTGAACAATTAATATGGGGGGAGTTGGCTGGGGGGGGGGCAGCATCTGCTTGGGTCTAGCTGGGCATCAGTCAGCGGGTGGNTTTCTGATTCTCTCTCCCATCCCACTGCAGGGGACCGAGTGAACAGCTGTGTGGTGCTTAGCTGCCTGCCAGGTTAAACCACAACATTCACGCAGAAACCCACTTTGCTTTTGCAAAAGGTCTTCCAAGAGAGAAATACAAAATGTATTTGCATTTGGACATTCAAGATATGTTTCCCTTAGAAAGAAAGCAATGAGGAGATTCCTGTTACTGCAGATCCACAGCTTTCAACAAATCCTATATAACCTATAAGCTTCTGATGATTTGAACAAGCGAACAAGAAGAAATCACAACATACCACAAAAGACTAGCAGTAATACACACAGTAGCTCAAGGTCTTTAAAGAAGTGTTACAGTCTTAACAATGTAAAAAAAAAAAAAAAAAAAAAATCAGACTGAGGACAATAAAAAGACATGAATCTGTATGTTCCAATAGTTCCATGAGTTCCAATAGTTTCCAGTTTCCCCTGTCAATTTTTCTACTATGTTCTTGCCTGTTTACTTTGCTCCTATATTTGCAAAGACTTTTTATAATTACCATACATTGCTCTGTTATGCCTGTGCTCCACTATGCATGCATGGCATGCCTGCACTCATCCACAAGCCCTTCTACCACCCCTGCATTCTCTCCACTGCTGTCACTCTGCACGGGTTTCTCTTGTGATGTAAAGGAAGGAGTTCCTTGTTTTCCCAGTCCAAGGAGCCCTTGGGTTTCTTGTGCCTTATTTTTATTTGAAAAGTCAATGGAATATTTCTTGTTCTTCCATCTCATTACAGAACTTCTCTTTTACAACTATATTTTAGTAAGGCATCAAGTCTACTTCTGTATTTGATGATAAATTCTTTCATACATTGTTCAGTCACTTGTACAGCATTTCCTGAGCAAATTACCATTTTACTAGTATAGGAACTTAAATTCTCATCATACAAAGTAAGCTACAATGAATAAATCATTCAAGAAAAAAATATATAATGTTTAGTCAGTGGGAGGATGGCTAGAAAAGGTAAGAAAGAACAAATTTATGCTTGTAAATTCATGTTTCTCTGAATGTTGATGATAAAAATCAAGAAGCAAGCAAATTATGACAAAGTAAGGTAGAAATTGAATTAGTCTGAATTACATTGAATTAATGCAAGGATGCTGCTAAAAATTGGCAAAAGTAATTTTTTTACAAAAAAAAAAAAGAAAAAGAAGCATGCACCCTCATGCCCTGCCATAGTCATACAGAATACAGAGAGAGATGACAAATCTTCAAATCAGCTGAACATCATCAGGATATATGAGAATTTCATGGCCAAGAAACATAACAGATGGCCGAGTAACAAACATGCAGACATCCTTGTTCTTACATGAAGCAAAACTTTTTCCAAATTCCAACATGCAATTGCTTAACTTGCTGAATTAGTTTACCTCCTACTTTGGGGAAATTCATAGCAAAAAAAGGAAAGAAAGATAGCCAATTCAGAGCATTCAGATATTTTAAAAAACAAGACCTAAAATCTCAGAGTTTTTATTCCAACTTTGCAGATGGAGAAACCAACGAACAGATGGATTGAGAGGGCCTCTCGTACACTGAGAAACTCCCCTTGCAATCAGTCGGCAGTGAACATAGTTCTGGTGAAAACAAGATTGCACAGCAAAGTTAACAACTGCTGGAGTTAGAAATGGGATCAATCAGCTCCCTCAATCTCATGCTTCAGAGTCCAGGTCAAAACACATCTCTTTTGCTCAAAATAAGAGTCTGATAACTTTCCAGAATCCAAGTTGCAGAGAGATGCTGAAATGAACTGAAAAGAGTACAGACTTCTGAGGACCAAAATAAGACTTCTGGGGATCATGGAGGAAATAAAGCTGATGGCATTTAGGATAAGCTCACTTGCAAGCACTGAGGTTTATCAGTAGTTTGGAAATAGAAACAGAGGCGAACTCATGAATGAAAGACAATTTTGACACAGCTGTTCCAGTAAGGCTCAGTACTCTTTACAGCAATACTGACATGAATAAGAAATAACTCAGTTGGAGTTACTGAGCATAATCAAGGTCATACTTATGCAGAGGACATTTTGGAGTCATGAGGCCTGTTTAAGGACCTGGAGGTGGCACAGTAAAGGGGAGCAAAATAAAGGTGGAGTTCTGAGTGCATGTTACTCTGCTTAGTTCAAGGTAAAGCAATAAACAGTGGGGAAAAAAAAAAAAATTGTCTACAAGAACTAAGAATGAAGGAAAGGCTGGAAAAAAAAAAAAAAAGAAGAAGAAATTCTAAGAAGTCTAGAAGACTTATAGACTCTAGAAACAGATGTATGCTGATTTTCCTACAGGTCATTGCATCCACAAAGGAGGTCAGGGACTACAGAGAATGCATATATACACGCTTCATAATAACATAATACATTGGCAATAAAGATTGTAATTCACATTCCTGTCAAGGCAAATGCTATTCAGACTAGGAACAAGGATGAAAGCTGACAAATTGTAGTTTGCAAATATCACAGTAGGTACCAGTGATAACAAAGCTTTTCCAAGGTCCTCTAACAGAATATATGAATATCACAGAATCACAGAACGGCTGAGGTTGGAAGGGACCTCTGGAGATCATCCAGTCCAACCTCCCTGCCAAGCAGGGTCACCTGGAGCATGTTGCACAGGATGGCATCCAGGCGGGTTTTGAATATCTCCAGAGAAGGAGATGCCACAACCTCTCCAGGCAGCCTGTAAATATGCAATATTCTTAGTAATTTCTGCTGAAACTATTGCTGACTTTCCACAGTCAGCTTTAAATAGAGCTGGACTACGTAAAGTAACTCAGAAAATTTAATTTGAATTGGATAAATCTGCAACTAGTTTAAATACATTAATTAAACAGAATTAAATCTCTGAGTGGACAGTTTCATTCAAAATTAAAATACTATCAACATAATGTGACATAATTCATTTTCAAAGTGAATTAAACAAAACCAAATTATGTCTTAGTTCTAACTAGATCACAGAATCATAGAATCATAGAATATCCCGAGTTGGAAGGGACCCATAAGGATCATCGAGTCCAACTCCTGGCACTGCACAGGTCTACCCAAAATTTTAGACCATGTGACTAAGTGCACAGTCCAAACGCCTCTTAAATTCAGACAGGCTTGGTGCAGTGACTACTTCACTGGGGAGCCTGTTCCAGTGTGCAACCACCCTCTCAGTGAAGAACCTCTTCCTAATGTCCAACCTAACCCTTCCCTGCCTCAGCTTGACACCATTGCCGCGGGTTCTATCACTGGTGATTAAGGAGAATAGGTCGGCGCCTGGCCCTCCACTCCCCTCGTGAGGAAGCTGCAGGCCGCCATGAGGCCTCCCCTCAGCCTCCTCTTCTCCAGGCTGAACAAACCAAGTGACCTCAGCTGCTCCTCATACGTCTTCCCCTCTAGGCCCTTCACCATCTTCGTTGCCCTCCTCTGGACA
>VXAA01003234.1:184219-206484 GCA_013399115.1 Anseranas semipalmata
AAAAAAAAAAAGCAGATGAACTGCTTTCCCTTAGAGAAATTTACCTTTTTACCTTCCTTGTATTTACTTCATACTTTTGATAATTAAGGGCTTTAACAAGCCTTTGAGTGCACAAAGTTGTTCAATTGACCTCTTTAAGGAAGATTGATTTTTATTTTTTGTACATTAGTGCACAACAAAAAAAGCCTATTTAGAGTACTTTATGTGAGATCAGAATCAAACTGACTTGTCAGTAATGTAACAAACACTGCTACTGTATGTTAAAAGGTTCTTATGAATAATAACCATACTCACAAATGAGTCACTAATGGGAGTAGAGAGGAAATTTTCTAAGTGTGTAAATAAATTTAACAGTGAAGTTTGCTTCATGTGTTAAGAACATAGTGAATAGAGCAGAGCGTATCATTGTCAAATGTTGTAAATTAAACACTTGTGCTAGTCTTGCACTGCTTAATCAATTTCTTATCTAAAATAATTACAATAAATAGTACTTTCCTCTTTTTAAAGCATAATTCTTTAGATCATTTCCTCATGTAAATCAGTACAACTCTAATGTGCATCCATTTTTAACAGCTAAGTATCCTCCCAGCTTTTCAGTAAATTCGGTATGAAACTATATAGTTTAAAAACTGTAATGTTGCATAGAGCATGACACAGATTGCTGCATAGAAATCATTGAATAATAAGCTGGGAAGGACTTCATTTGGCTTTCTCTATGGGGCAGGAGCAAGTACGAAGTAGGTCACTGCTCTTCAAAACCCTGTTCCTCAAGAAGCCCAATGGTTCATGTCTTCCCCTGACTTCCATCACAGCTTAGAAACTTCACTTGCAGTTACAAAGTTCACATAACATTTTTCATTTTCTTTTTGAAGTGGCCTCTAACAAAACTTAATACTGTTTCATTTCCAAGTCTTTGTTCTTAACATGAACAAACCAAATTCATTCAACAATTTTATTTGGTAGAACTTCTACCTATTACTATTCCCTGGACTTGCTCCAGTTGGCTCATATCTTCCTTGGTCCAAAATCAGAGACCGTCCTCATCAGAAAGTTTACCACTGTTGGAGGAAAAAAGTTACTTTGAATGGTATTAGGTTATACACTTTTGCAAATCTCCAGCAAGAGCTATGTCTGTTTTTCCAACACTATCACATCACTGAGTGAAGCAGAGTGAGTGACCCACTATTCCCGAAGAACTTTCTACAGAGTAGCTGCTTAGGCAGCTATTTTCCAGTCTGGATCTACTTAATGATGTGTATTTAGGAAACGTTCATATATATAATTGTTTCATTTAGGAATATGAGATTGGAAAAAATCTATTTAGAGTATGTCTTTTTATATTATTAGTATGTACATTCTCTTCATATGTGAACATTGTAAGAATAAAATCACACTGTTCAGAAAATTCCACTTATTTTTTCTTCTGCAAGAAAAGTGTGAGCTTTTTATATGCATTTTATCACACACACACAAAATGTTTTTCTATTACTTCAGAAAAGATAGATATGCAATTGTTAAATTGAAAGTCTACTAATAGATGATTTCCTCCCAGAAACAGTTACAGCATTCAGCTATATTTGGTTTTGGTAGACAATTTTCTAACTTTTGTGAAAGTCAAATTTCCCATGTTGTATTGTACTATATTGCTTGTGAAGATGTACTTCAGCAATCCAATTACAGTAACGTCAGTGCCATCACTGCTAGTCTCAGAGGGATCAGTAAATCATCAACACTGCTATGAAGGGCCTTGTTACTCATGTCCCTCACTACACACATGCAGCACAATAACCTGGCCCTAGACATTAAACTACAGTATTTGAACTACCTGGCAGCTGAAAGTTTTCAGAATTATTTGGTACTTGGATGTACCTTATGCTTAACAGAGGAAGACTTCCCTCCCTTGTCATGCCCTCCTCTTGAGATATCTTCCTTACTAAAACCAGAAAAACATATTGACTAAAGCACTTGGCTGGGAAAAGTATGCTCAGCGTTTTTTCCCCTCCTGTTCTCTATTTTTTTTTTTTAAAGAACTTATTTTTAGTTAGAACTTGTTAAAAGCATGTCTTCTCACTCATGGTTTCTTGGTTTTAATAAAAAGAACCACATATTTTAAAACTAAGCATTTTATTTCAGTGACATGCCAGCTGTTCCTACATATATAAAAACTGAAAACTGCCTAGGCAAGCTGCATAACTATTCAGGACATGAAAAGTCCTCCAGTGATACTGACTCTAACAGCTTGCACTTCATCACTTTCTTCTGTAGTCATGAGCAGCACATAGACTTGCATCTGTATGATACATTGCCTGTCTAGAGATGGCAGCGCTTTCCCTCACCTTCAGCCTGTGTATATATGCCAGCCAAGGCTAGCTTTAGCCTTGTGAGCTTGGTCTCCTTAGACTGCCTGTGCAGGCAAAGGAGGGAGATACATTCCTCCCAAGGAAGGGTGAGGGTGCCTAGAGCTCCATAGCCTCTTGAGGAAACCAGAGGCTGTGAGCACAAATAGACTAAAGCTAGCCTTTGTGAATACATCCTGGTGTCCACGCATGCAAATTATGATGACCCCCATCATCCATGTCTCTTATTCCAATGACGTGTTAAATATGGGAGAACGTTAAAGTACAGATTTTCTTCTGAAATCCGATAGCACAGTCAGTTCCATGCAGCTCCGTGTTCACTGATGCAATATTTTCCATATCAATGTGTTTAGTTTACAAGTAATATTTCTAGCCCTATAAGTAACCAGCAACAAGTATGCCAACCTGATTTCTTTCCATCTTATCTTTAATAAACATATCGACACATCAATCATGAAAATGACAAAAGCATACAGCTACCCAAGCAAGCCAAGTTAAGTCAAGTTAAGAATCACAACTGCCTTAGCAGGTGGGTGCAGATTTGAGCACTGGCTTATTTACCACCCTGAAGTATACCTATTTTATCCAAAAAACTTCTTGGTCTTTGGTGTAGCATTGACCTATATAGTCTCTTACCTTTGTGTTTGCACAGGTATAACCATTTTCAGCAGGAATATAGCACCTGTTTTTTAGGATTTTTTGCAGGAAGAAAAGTAGGACCAAAATGATTTTCTTTTAGCATTCTAGAGTGTTAAGTAACAAAAGTAAGACGCAAAAATTACTTTTCTAGCAAAAGCAAGAAGATAAACCTGGAATGCATGGAAAGTAGAAAAACAAACTAAAAAGTACCACAGCTGTAGCCTCTTCTCAAAATAAGCCCCAACTATACGTGGTTACATTTGCATTTTTGATTTATAATAGCATATTAAAATTCAGTACCCACAGTCAGGATAAATCCTACATAAATTGAAATTAACAAGTTACAGTATTAAATTACAGCAATCTGAAATTAATCACTTTATAGTACAGAGGCTAGTATTTAATTATTCCTAGGAGATAATAAATTCAATTAGATTCCATATTTTTTTTTTGATTAAAAAAAATCAGTAAAATTCTCAAATCTTGGAGAAGAATTTAGAGCCTCAGTTAGGTCGGCAGTGTTTTCAGAAGTCTAAGGGTATGTTGTTTTTTTTTGTTGTTGTTGTTTTCAGACCAAGTCTTTAAAATAACAGGCTAATAATTCATGGAAATTAAAGTGACATTTTGATCTTCATAAATGCAAACAATACCAGAAGAAAAATCAATGATAAGCTCTACTGCCCCAAAATAAAAAATCCCTGGAGATATCACCGACTCTAGGTCTTAAAATACACCATAGCTTTGTATTCTGTGATATTCTTTCATGTTAATCATGTTGTTCTCTCATTTTCCACTCCCTTTACCTATTTGGAGGTCTCATTTTGGTTGTTGTGAGGTTTTATGTTTGTCCTTGTGAAGAACAGGAATTTATAACTAAAAAACATGCAAAGGTTAAGATAAATATTTCCTTCCCTGTTTCTTCCGTCAGATCAGAGTTCCAAGGACATTGATGGTGCAGATCATGAAAGAAACAGTGCCCAAGATGGGAGTAGAAGAGTTAGTAGTGAAGGTTGTAGTCATCAGTACCAAACTTCACCAAAATAAAATAAAATAAAATAAAAAATTCTTACACACAGGCACACCTAAATATTTGAGTTAGGAATATTTGTCAGGAAAAACAAATTATCATTATGGATAAAAAAAATAAAAAACAATCTGGCATAGAAACTGAATAGAGAAATGAGTTAATGTTACTACAGTCATGACAAATATGTCAGTAAAAAAAATCATTTGAAAGACAGAGACTGAAACACTTGCATACTGCTCCTTTTAAGTGTGAGAATTGCATTCTGATTTAAAAGACTGTATTTCCCATTTTTAAAAAGCATGAATCTCTGTATTCTTATGTCAAAGATTGGTACTCAGAGCTGACAAAGATGGGGTGAGCCACGAGAGAGTTTATATGAAACTAAAGAGTGAAGGTTCACAGCATGCCTGCAGAAGACTTCAAGGTTACCCAGAATACATACAGGACCACCTCAGTGCTGGGGAGTTTGAGGCTCCCATGTATTGTCCATCTGAACTGTTGCATGTGCCTACAACACCTGGCTTTCAACTCTTTCAAAGTCACAGAACAGCCACACACACACACACACACACACACACACACAAAGTGCGATTTTGAAGATCTTTAAAAAAAAAAAAATTTTTTTTAAGAGTTATGGCAGACTAAATAACTCATCATTCCAGAGAATAAACACCAGAAGGAGCCTTCAAGAAGATGTATGTCTTACTGCACTTTAAACAAATATCAAGGTAGCTAATTTATGGGATAAATACACTCTCATTTTATTTCTGTAATTTCTTAGAAGGAATAAAATGTTATTTGTGTCAATTTTCTTGAACAGTTACCAAAATTAAGTAAGTTGCTGTTATTTTCAGGCACCATTTCAGTCCCAAGCGTGAAGGACAGGCGGAGAATTTCTGATGTATTTCAAATGGTTTTGAACCACACCCCAATGAATTCATACTCCATATGGGTGCTGGGCAGAATGAAGGTTATGCAAACGTGCCCTTTTCCACTTTATCTCCCACCTTGTGACAGCTATATACTCACACATACTTCTGGTACTAATTGGGTTACTTAAAAAATCAGGCTTTTAAATCATCAAATCTATTTTCTAGGGGGCATTTACACCTGTCCCATCACTACCTAACTCCTCTAAACTGCAAGATTGTCATGTGCAGATTATGCTCCAGTATCCAGGAAGAGGTGAAAACAGGCTTGTCATGGTCCAGTCTCTGTGTGTCACTCGTGCTAGGTCTTGGTTCGTGCTGCCAACCAGTTCTGTCTGCAGCCACCTCCCCTGGCAGAGAGCTCCTGGCTCAGATTTGACCTTCACAGTCAGACCTACAGCAGGACGGTTTATTCAGCCAACAGGAGGTCATAACATTACACCTGCGGAATGACTTAAATCCTACAGACCATCTTTGTAAAGATATTCAAAAATGCAGATACACCTCCAGTGTTATTTTAAAATATACTGGCACCCAGCTCCTTTAGGGTGTTAGCTGCTTTAGCATCTCCAAATTCATCTTTCTTGAAACTACCTTGCAAAATTTGCCCGAGTCACTTCCCTGGTCTTCCATCAAGTATCCGTGGCAGTGTCTGGGAGTGAGCTCCACTGTCCCAGGTCCCAGTCCGGGATACCTGCAGCATCATCTTTCCACTCCTGGAGCTGCTAAAGGACAAAACATTGCTAGCTTTTTTGTCAAGCACCACAAATACAGCAATAGCTTTTGTAAAGAGAAAATTTGGAATTCACATCCCGTTTCCACCAACGCAAATTTCCCATGGATATTATTTAGCTCCGCTTGTTGAAATTTAACAATGTGGCATAGAACAGAGCTAGCAGCTGGGGTTTCACTTGTACCCCAAACCCGGTGCTTTGCCATATGGTAGGCTGAAATGTAAACAAATCTCATATCAAAATGTTGCCCACATGAACTCTTAGTAACAAAAAAGGGAGTAAGAAAATAAAGAACTAGAAAAAAAAAAAAGAAAAGAACACCTTTTAACTAAGAGCAGCTGCTCAGGCTTTCTGAAAGACAAGAATTCAATTTGTACCAAGGGGCAAAACAGAGACCACTTGAAAATGTTCAAGGAGAAAAAGAAAAATCCTCAAATACACATCTGACAAGCCTCCCACTCAGCTAGACACTCATGCAGCTGGCTCTTGTCTCCAGTTCCTCCTCAAGAAGAGCTGTATTGTGCTGCTTCACAGTGTGGTGTCACAGCCTCTCTCCTGCTCCACGCCAGACATGGCCTCGGATATCTGGGTCTAACACAGCAGGTCTGGCACGGCCCACACAGGACCCACTTTCCAGGGAGCCCAGCTAAAAGGCAGAGTATCCTAATGATAAAGTAGCTTGTCTGAGAACCCCCATGCAGATCATCTCTGCCATCAGCCATTCTTGGGTCTCAGAAGTCTCCGGAGAAGATGTCTGCACAACTGGAAAGTGACTGGCAAAACAATTCACTCACTTCAGCGATGAATCCTTTTTTCTAGGAGACAAGAGATCCCTGTTTCAGGCCCTGAACACCTCTTTTCAGCTGTACTAGATTCTATCCCCCACATCCCAAGTAAGCATACAGCACCTGAACTGCATCCTTTCTGGAGGATGTTGTTCATTTTCACTAAAAATTACACCCTGCCCTAAGACATCTCCCCTGGAAAAGTTTTATCGAAACAAATATATCTACAAAGAATTTCAGTTTTGGTAAAACGGGACTTCGTAGTGATAAGTACAGCTCTCATGGTTGCATCTTCATGCATCAATGTATGCTAACTACTGGGACGTGGTGAGCTTTGTTCATTGCTTACAGAAATGAAGACATAGGCATGAACCCTTTTTGTCAGCTGTCATAATTAGCAGTAAGTTAGTGTTCACTGAAGAAAGCTTCTGGCAAGTTGTCAACCAGAAAATTGAAAATCAGGAAGAACATTTATCAGACATGAAAAATAAGTGTAGCATTTAAGCACGTTTAAAGCAAGATTTGGTTTCACTGTGTACAGCTGATGTGTGTAAATGGAAACAAACAGCAATAGGTATCTGTTGAGAGAGAAGGAAGAGAAAAGATTAGCTGACAAGGGGAAAAGAGTTATGGGATTCTGCAGGAAGCTCAAAAGCATCCAGTTTGTCTTGTTTACTAAGTTGGAAATTTCTGGATATAGTTTGTAGTAGAAGCCCTTCCTTATCTTCCCATTTTTGCATATCTACAGAGGAAATTCATCTTTCACTTGGTACACAAGTGACAATCTCCACTGACAACAATGAAGAATAAGACTGCTGAACTGGAAAAGTCTTAATCAACAAACCAGAAAAAATTGCAGGATTCACCAGGTCAAATTCGACTGTTGCTCTGGCAAGATGAGAGTACTTCGACAGCACAGGCACTGACAAATGACTCTGCAGAGAGAAAAACACAACTCATCTGAACCTAGGTTAAACAGAACAGCTACATATCAAACTCACGTTTAACCTCCTAGTTTCTCATTGACTTTTAACACCACTGATAAATGTTTCGAAGCATTATGTCTGATACTATTTTTCTAGCATATGTAACTACAGCAAGAATATGTTACTGAGGAAAAGTTACAACGAACCATCAAACTGAGAGCATAGGACATGTTAGGAAAGGCTCACAAATAATGATAAATAATGTAATAATGTCCTCCTCTGGGGGAGCTGTATGCAGTTTCTGTGAGGGTGTAGTGCAGTTCCACAGAAACAGCAGTCATGTTGACATCAGAGTTTAGAAAACGTAGAAGTGTACCTACAAATGAACACAAGTCTGAACCCATCAAACAGGTCCGATCATTGTTGGTGAACTCTCTCCAGTTGATGTTTATGGTTAGAGGATGAAGTATTTGTAGATCATGAATTGAAAGTCAACAAGGTCTTTTTAAAGGAGATTAGATGACTAACAGCTTTAACTTTTTTCTTTTATTTTATTAGTATTACTCTAACAGCCTTAACCAGACTTCAGTAGGGAAATTTCCCTCATAAAATGATATATGAATCTACTTCAAAGTCCAAAGCAGGAGTAACCAATTCATACCGGAGTAACTCCATAAAGATAAATTACTTAAGCAGTGGATTTATGGGCTGCCCAGGGAGGTGGTTGAGTCACCATCCCTGGAGGTCTTTAAAAGACGTTTNAGAGTAACTCCATAAAGAGAAATTACTTAACCAGTGGATTCAGTTTGCAGTGTGGGTGGTATATTCCTGGAAAACAATAGCAGGAAGAATCCTGACAATCTAAGCAACACCCTGCTAATGTGTGTGCTCTTCTCCACCCTTCAGAATAATATTGTGACTCCTCAAAGGCTAGATCATGTGGTTTCTCAGATTTAACTTTAAACATACCAGTAATATTGACAGTTCCCAAAGGCACATCGAGGATGGATATCCCTCTAAGGGACAAACTAACAGGGCAAATATTTCCCTTGCCCATCAGCTAATACTGCCTAAGAATGAAGTGGCAGCAGGTGGAAGGATCTGGGAGAAAAGTGGGGGAGAGTTAAGGAGGCCAAAAGAACAGCTCTCTAAAGAGCCACCAAATGGTTTGTTGTTTTCCTCACAATGGCAAAAGATTGTTTCTGAAAAACTCGTCACCACCCTTAAGACTCCAGGACCTGTGTCAAATATAGAGTTTGTGTTTAAACTTTGACTTCCAAAGTACTGTCTTATCTTGAGAGGGGAACTGCCTAGAAGCTATACCAGTACATAACACCAGTCAGAAATTATGAAACCAGCACTGCTTAGATAGGCTATTTCATAAACACCTTGCCTATAAGACCTTCAGGTTTTCTCACCCTCTCTACTGAGCTCTTGCTAGGCAGAAGCTTACCACGAATGCTTTCTTCTGGACCATCTCATTCAGTTTTTCATGGAGTTTTACTGTTCAAATAATTTTCTGTTCATACATAACCCACAAATGCTGAATCATCCTTTCAGGTACCCTCAGCATTGGAGCAAGGTAACAAGTATGGGAAAGGAATAGTGTTTTTCAAGATAGATGAAATAGAATCTCTTCAAACCTTAACCATTTGGTAAGTGCTGGTATTAGAACAGGCAACAGACATAGGAACAACTTTATCCCATAGGTGTTTCACCTGGGCTTGGCAAAATACATTTCCAGAGCTTAGTCAAATATGATGGCGATTTTTAAGAAGGATTCAAAATGATTTTCAGGTAAGTGAAAGGCAGTTATCTTACTTCTGGAACAAAGTTTCTCATGCAATCACACTGTATAAAGACCTTTTCACAATCGTATGCATCAGAATAAGTAGGTATTACTATGACATTGTTGCTTCTAGAAGACACATGGTGTGCTAGAAATTGCCTAATCTTCTGAATCTCCTGCCTCATCACTAAGGATGTAATACTCCAAAAGAAGACATCAAAAGGTTTATAGATGATCAGAAGTAGGCGACAAGGTCAAGTTAAATAAGTAAATAAATAAATAATCAAACAAACAAACAAATAAATAAATAGGAAGGGACCGCTAACAGGTGACTTAATGTTTCAAGAGTAGCAAAAAATATGTTTCTGAAAATGTAAGTAAAGAAGGAATTTCAAAATTAAAATTTGTGATGTTTACTGCAATTAGAAGCAGAAAAAAATCCTACAGGTTATCAAGTTACAGTCACAAGACAAAATTTATACTTAACATTACTATCTTTTAAATTGTTACACAAACATCTTGTTCACCATCAATTAAATCAGTACCTTTTAAGAATGTGAATTATTTTATTTTATTTCCATAAATTGGCACCATGATACCATAGATGTCTACCATATATCACATTTTGGTTTTGGTATTAAGAGTGAAAATGCTCTGTCTGCAACAGCTACAGGCTCAAGTCTATAGGGAAAGACAATATTGCTGAATCACAGAGTGGCTGAGGTTGGAAGGGACCTCTGCAGGCCATCTGGCCCAACCTCCCGGCCCCAGAAGGGCCACCCAGAGCAGGTTGCCCAGGACTGTGTCCATGCGGCCTCTGAAGGTCTCCAAGGCAGAGGCCCCACAACCTCTGTGGGCAATCTGTGCCAGTGCTCTGTCACCTGCACAGCCCAGAAGTGTTTCCTCATGTTCAGAGGGAGCCTCCTGTGTTCCAGTCTGTGCCCATTGCCTCTTGTCCTGGCACTGGGCACCACTGAAGAGAGCCTGGCTCTGTCCTCTTTGCACCCTCCCTTCAGGTATCTATAGACATCGATGAGATCCCTCCTGAGCCTCCTCTTCTCCAGGCTGAACAGTCCCACCTCTCTCAGCCTCTCCTCACAGGAGAGGTGCTCCAGTCCCTTCATAATCTTCATGGCCCTTTGTTGGACTCTTTCCAGTATGTCCACATCTCTCTTCTACAGAGGAGTCTAGAACTGGCCACAGCACTCCAGGTGTGGCCTCACCAATGCTGAGTACAGGGGACAGATCACCTCCCTCAACAAGCTGGCAACACTTATCCTAATGCAGCCCAGGATACCATTAGGATACTGCTAATAGACTTTTCTTACTCAGCATTATCATGATTTCTTCCTCCTCCTTCCAACCCACCACTTTCTTCATTCAAATCATTGTCCTTGCTTTATAATTTCTGTGAATGCAACTCGCAGAAACTAATACAGAATGCAAATAAAGTTAGTATTTTATCATTTGACTTACCTTGCTCTTTACAAGAGCCACAGATTTTAAAATTCAAGCTGCTTACATAAGCTTCACCAGTGAGATAACAAAAAAAACCTGTGCACCTAGGCCACAGCCACATGCCACAAGCAAAAGGCCACTCAGAACGCCAATTTAGCTCCTTGAGCAACTATTAGATCCTGGGCCACTTTCCTTCTGCTCAGAGAACATCTGCCCACTGCTAGCCCCCTCATGGGCTGGGGACCAAAGAGTCAGGCCACATGCAGTACGCCATTTTTCCCCAGAAAAGAAGAAAAAAGACTCTGTTTACACCCCCACCCCACCCCCCTTCATCTATCTTAATGCTTTTCTGAAAGGAATTACATGTTCAGAACAGCTGTATTAATAAAGAAGGCAACTTTCCGCATCTACCAAACCCTTCCCTGCTAAAGAGCAAATTTCCATTTCTTTCCTCCATTTATTAAAGAGTTGATTTATTTTATACTTCATAAGGTTCCTGTAAGGCTGAAGCACCCAGGATGTGTGAAATGTTCATATCAAGCCAAGCCACAAGACATTACACAGTTTACAAATTGTGTAGGAAGCTGTTAATATCACAGTAATGCACAAATAGTTTTCTCAGTTCCAGATTTTGACCATTAGTTGTGTTTGCAGGGGGGAGAAAGCTCATTCCATAATGTTCATCTCATGAAGACCTCTTTCCCCAAGCAATCACTTTAAATATATGACACTCTAGGCCCTGCCTGAATTTATTTCAAGCCTTTAAGAGTAAAAAAGTAGGAAGATGAGCTAAAATAGAACATGTTTCCAGTTTTATTCTAAAGACAAATATTTAGCAATCAGTGGACATGAAGTAACAGAACAGACATATGAAGGCTGTGGCCCACCCTAGTCTTTCCTATAGCATCTTCTAGCATGGCATATGCTCCTAATCATGCAATGCTATCGCTGGCAAACAGCCAGGTGTCCCCATCAATATCAGTGTTTTATCTGGCTTTGGAAGTAGCTAACATCTCTTAAAGGCAGCACTTATTAATCTCTCATTGGAGAAATGGGAGATATTAGAGAACAAATTTGTGAAAAGTTTTTATTCTCTTTCAAGGCACATTTGCAAAGGTATTGCCATGTATGACTTGTTCTGGCAGGAAACAAGAGAAAAGGTTAAAAGAGTAAGAAGATATCCAAGAAGTATCTTCTAAGTGTTTGCTAAAAGAGCAGAAGTTTTTTGAAATAAAGGATGTTGTAACCATTCTTATCATATGAAGAAAGGTTTTTTTAGTTTAGCTGACTGAATTTCTCACAGTGTATGCTGAAACAGCACGGTCTTTTCTGTGCATGTTACACGTCATTCGTATCTTGCCATGAGGTGACACAAAGGTCATGAGGTTTGTTAGACTGCAATAAAATGAAATAGAAAAGCAGAAATTGCTGGGGGGGGGGGGGGCTAATATTCAACTACTTATGACTATAGCACATGCTGACAGATTGGATCAACTAAAAAGGTGAACTATCACTTCACTTCTCTAATAGACAAAAAAAAATCATTCTTGTAATTAAATAAACTTAAAACCATCTTTATAGCATCTATGAACAATATGGTGGCAAAGGACAAGACAAAGTGGATTAATGTATCACAGTTAATACACAAGTCTGCATTAAGCCTGGCTGAAGGGACTGGACTTGCAGATAGGATGCATGTGGTATTACTCCATCTTCTTGCCTGAGAATGGCAGCATTCATTCACCCAAAGTGCTCCTACTTATTTCAGCTTCTTAGTCAGCAATACCCCTTTTTCTGCAAAACCATAGCATTTTCTTCAAAGTGGTTGGCCAGTTATAAGCCTGGGAGTTCACCTACCTGAAATTGTCTAGACTAGCATTTAAACCAAAAGATCTCCTCACTTCTCCCAATAACTAAACAGGCTGTTGCATTTCTTCAAGAAGAAAGAAATTTCTATTCATTGTATACAATTTTTAAAGCACCTTTGAATCTCTCCAAATGGAAAGGTCTATAAAAAGATTCAGTTTTATTATTTTAACTTATTTCCAAACTTTGTGCTGTTTGATGAGACTACACAAAAATGCCTCCCATGAAACAGTATGATGCCAGTCCTGACTATTGTCTGATTTTTTTTTTTAAGCCACATAAGTGAAAAATATCCCTTTATAAAAATCCTTATACTTTTTCCTATCCTGATTAAGAAATGATTACAAGCAGCTATACATGTCTTGTACAGTGGTTATATGAGGGAATCCAATCTGACATATCGCATATGTGACACCAGTTAATATTACTTGAAGAGATAAGATTCAAAATTCATGTACATTCAACATTTGTGTGCTCCTGGCCAGAACTGGCATGCAGAGTTAAGCCTGTAAGATCATGAAAAGAGCTCTTTATTAGTCATCTGATATTAATGAGGTTTGAGCTGCAGCTGTGATGTTCATGGGGTTATCATTAGGTCTGTGTGCCTTAATTGTATTTTATTTTCTGTTTAAAATTCACTTATCAGAGTAAAATCAGAAATGTGATTTCTCTCACCCACAGAACAATTACTTTCAGTACAAAGCCTGTGAAGAGAAAGGTCTGCTTCTCTTTAAAGAATAAGTGGAATTTAACAGAATTATATACATCAACAGAAGACTTTAAATACCTTGCCCAGCTGCCCTCTAACTCTACAAAAGCCTACAGGCTCGTATGTTTTCTTGAAAGTTTCTAGGTGTCCAAATTTTCGCTTTGTGTATGCCCAGATTGTGCCCAAGCCAAACAACTCCTTGCCTAGTTCATGCCTTTGCCTTCCAGTTACAGCTTGGTGCCTCTTCAGGTTCAACCTAAAGTGCAGTTGCAGCTGCCACGATCTGGTGTTCAAGCAGGAGAAAATAACACTGTAGTAAGAGCACTAACCTCATGGCACAGCACTACACACCATGCTCAAATCCAGCTTTGAAATATATTACGTGAAGTCCAAACTTGTATTACTCAGCTGAAAGCGCCCCAACAACGCACATGGAACACATAGGAGTTTCCAAAATCTGTTGGAAGTGGAAGCTGTAGAAAGCCTTATACAGTGGAAAACCAAAGCTTATCTGCTGTATAAAAATAAAAAAGCCCAGTGACCATAGTTGAAGAGTTCTCCTGGGATGAGAAGGGCTTCTGTTCTCTCCCTGATCTCAGAGACAGTACATGCATTTCTTTATTAAATGAATGAAATGCCACAAATACTTAATTTTATCAAGAAAAAATATTTCAATTACTTTCATAACATTTTATATGAACCTTTTATTATTACTCTTATTATTATTACTCATTCTTATGGTTTCCAAACAGAGGAATCAATGTGTATGCATCTCTGGGTTATGGCATGATCAACAACAACAACAAACTTTTCAAAACACAGACAAACAAATGCAAGCAAGAACCATCTGTATCATTATAGGCTGCTGTGATGGGGTGCTCCCCACACCCCCGGCCCACCTTCAGTCTGGCCATTGCCTTGCTCAAACAGTGGCCATTGCACTCGAGGCCTTGCTCAGGCAGATGGTGAGCAGTGTCCCAGCTGTACCTGAGGCCTTGCTCAGGCAGATGGTGACCAGTGTCCCAGCTGTACCCGAGGCCTTGCTCAGGCAGATAGCAGCCACAATATCGTCTGGAGCTGGGTGCAGGAGAAACTGACAGACAGACGCCTTGCTCAGCAGCTGAGGGCCATCAGAGCATGTGCCCAAAACCAGTATGACTATTAGTCCCTCATCTTACCCCATAAACAGTGAGTAGGCCGAGAGCCCTTTGAGCCTTTCTGCATGGCCCCTGGCCGCACGACAGGATCTGCCCTTGAGCAGGGACGCCTCTCAAGGTCACGCCTGCTGCAGAGGTCCCCGACTTCTCACAAGAGATTCCTTGCTGCAACAGATCCTCGGTAAGTGATTAATAGCTTGATAAACTTTGTGAGCTTCACTGAGATTATATCTTAGATTGATTGTGCACATACAATCCTGAGACATAAAGCATTGACCAAGGGTGGGACGAGGAGTGGATTCAGCCGCACCTAGGCTCCTTGCCTCTTCGGTTCACGGAGTTTAGAAAGCAGGGGGGTCTGCTCTGAACCTCAGGGCTTACCATGAGGGTCTCCCTGACATGTCTGACTTGCCCTGTCCTCTATGCAGTAAATAATCAAGTGTACCTTGCCATCTCAAACCTTGTTAAGTCGCTGTCTTGTTTACAGTTAAGCTTTGTTAGATCACTACATTCTATCAATAAATGTGTTGCTGCTTCACTCTTATGAATGAAGTGTATAATTTCATCCGCAACAGCTGCTGATATCTACAGGGTGCAGTAGAGTGGCTAAATTTCACTGTGCCCTGTCAGAAAAGAGAAATTGCATACCAAGGAACAGCTGCCAGCGAACACTTTATGTATGTGTTTACCTGTAGGGCAGAACTGTAACAGCTGCCATAGTTCACATAGGGCCAAAGCACTATATTTTTAATTACCTATGTAGCTGGAGGTAATCACTGAGTTTTGGGGATCTATAGGAGTTGCTAAGATGAAAAGAAAAAAAAAAAAGGAAGATAATGATGTACATATAGCATGCCGAAGTACAAAATTTCTAAATCCCTTTTTTCAGCCCAGAAGACAAAAGACAGGAAATGGAGCAAGACTGGCAAGAAGAGAGATGCAAGATACACAAGGTAAGCCTAATCCTGGTGGCAACACCAGCAGCTGGTGCGGTAGCCCTTTGCTGAGCATCAAACAGCCTGTGCTTCTCCCCCTCCTGTCCCAGATGCTTCTTGCACCTTGACACAAACATCACTGGGCTGACAGGGAAATAGTGCTCGGAGAGCACAAAAGAGCAGGTTACCTGCTACAGAGGGCAGTATATTAATGCTGGCTTTGAGTTGAGTAAGGGCATTTTTAAATAAGGGCATTTTTTGGCCAAACAAAATTTTTCTGGATGAAAGGAAGCACAGAAGGGAAGTATTGAAGTGTCCCTAAAATGTTTCCTGACATTTCCTTGAGTGATTAACAATGGCCTTGCCAAGTACATTACAATTTCACTGTACGAAAGTATTTTCACAGATCAATCAAGCAGTTGTCCAACAGGTGCAGAATTTCAATGCTGGGTTTCAGGTTTTTAGAAGTAGAAAATAAATACATTCAATAGGTTTCTTGTCCATAGTAAGCATCAATAACTAAAGAGTAACTTTTAGTCCAAGTTCTATCATCAGACTGTCGTCATGATTGCTTGCTGGTTGCTTTTTGAAAACCTTCTTGTACAGCAAAATGCTCTAAGAAAGGTCATGGTTTGCTTGGAGAGAGAGAGTTAACTATTTTCTTTGACACAAAACGTTCTGAAACAACACACATCAGCAGTAATAAGTAGTCTTCCAAGACATGATGGCCTCTTCCAAGAAATTCTGCAGTATTACACAGAAATTTCCAAACTCACTTTGTACCTTTGACCTCTTTCCTACCACACCAAATCTCATGCCTTCATTTTGTACTTCAGCACCCATGATTTCTACTTTATCTCCATACACTAAAGCCTTCTAAATTGGTTGCTTTCAAACCTTTTAGAACATATTTCAGATGATTTGAAGAGAGAGAAGTTATTTTTCTGTTGAAATGCTAGGAGGAATTACAAACTTACATCTTTCAGAAAATACATAAAATTATTTCCATTTTGTTCAGAAAAACAATTAGTTTTCTAATTTTCTTAAATCATGAGTATGAAATGGAAGCATTTCAATTTTTCTTTGGTTGTGCTATATGTTATAAGAGAAAATGCAAATTAAACAAGTTCTCATTCTAGGTCAAAACATAAAAGCCGTCTTCTGTTAAAATCTTCTAAAATGAGGTATAAATAGCACTTTGGAGTGCCATCCCATCTCTTCCCTTAGTCCTCAAAAACACATTGAAAACTTTCCTTTAGTAGAAGTTTTTCTCCACTTTTTATACCCCTCTCTTCCTTTTTGCAGATTAGAAATGACCTTGCAATGGCAAACATGCAGTATTAATGATACCTTAGTCATGGACAAAATATTTCACCTAGCTCTGCTGGGTGCTGACGACCATTAACAGTTTCTGCACAATACATACACTTCAATGTGTTAACACTTAATATTTCAGGAAAAATTTCTTTATAACACTTTATTATTTTAGACAAAATTGTTCTATTAATAAAGTGAGCCTTAGGATAAATGAAAAGATCCAGCACTCAAACTCATCTAAGATCTGGTTTGCAGAGAGGGTCTGCACGCAGCAGCTCGCCCAGGAACTCCATCTCTGCATGTGCTGCCAACCAGTATCAGTCAAAGGGATGCCACTTTCATGTGGTACTTTTATGATTCCCTGGGGCTTCAGCTCCCTACAACCAACTTTCTTTTTACCAGGCTACTGGCTTATGCTTTATAGTACCTTTCTAAAACTATGAGTTCAGGGTTCTGTGTCTTCCCATCACCAAATTCCCAGAGTCGCACTTTAGGGTGACCAGGCAATCAAGCTGCCATGTATGAAGAAACACCTAAAACTAAATATTTATAACAAGCATGAGGGGAAGAAAATTATATTTTAAGTTACAGAGAGGAATCCACAAAAACTTAACACCTTTTAACCTTCATGATTTGTGAAATCTGGATCCACCTGCAGTCTTCATTTCCAGGTTAGAGCAAAATTAAATACGTTTGATTCTGGAGTCTTGTGGAATATTTCATTTCCGAGAAGAAACAGATGATAAAGCCAGGTAGATGAGGGATCCCAGGTTGAATAGACACAGTTTTTCACCAGGAAAAAACAAAAAGAGAGAGAGAGAGAGAGAGAGAGAGAGATCTTGTACACCCACACATAGATATACACACACACAATCTATTTCTCATATCTTCTAGTTTTTATGCTCTTCTAAGAATCTGCTATCAGTCACTGTCACAACAGTTTGCTCATACCAGGTGCCCCTCTCCTACTTCCAAGTTTTCACAACATTAAATCACGAATAAACACAGATACGTTCAGGAGGTTACAGATTTTTGTGCATCTTTGCAGGGGAGTACAGAGGAACTGATGTTTCCAATATCTCTTTTAGTAGGGAGGTAGCAATCTAAAACCCTATGGCCATCAGTCTGCCCTGGACTAGGTCACTCATGAAAGAGACGGGTATTGCCCTTCTGAAACTCCCTAAGCCCATTTCAGCTGTTGCAATTGGTATAACAGCTTTGAGAGATGGATGAGAGAGCGTGTATTTGTTGCCAAGTTCCAATGGGCATTGGAGGGAAAACACGCTGAACATGGTGGTTACTTCCATAATTAACTTCCATAAGTGGTGTCACCTAAAGCTGAGCAGTCTTGCACATGGCTTGTGACACGCAACTGGGCACTGGCCAGGACTCACCCAAGGCACCAGACGATGGAGGTGCCTCAGCCAGCAGCCTCCCAGCACAGAGCATGGCAGCTCCTCCTGCTCACACAGGACCGAGCTCCTGCCATCAGCCACCTTCCTCCAGCAAGCAGCTCGCCGTGTTTGCACACCACCTCTCTTGCATTAGCCAAACAGTAGGATGATTTCTGGATGTCAAATCGCTTTTCAGTACGTGATCAAGCATTGCACATCAGTGCTGCATGGATGTATTTATCCTCTCCTGAGCTTTGCATGCTCCTTTAATCAGCTACGGATGCCTGAAGAGGAAGGTAAACTTGTGTATTGTTTTTTTTCTGTGCAGTTACAAAACAATGCTGCCACCACAGCAAATCATTTCTGAAGAAATATACCACTACGTCTCTGAATTACCGAAACTGCTGTATATTGGCTCAGAATTTTACATTCTTCTTCAGAAGAGAATACTTGTTTCCTTCTTAGCAAAGCAAGGAGTCTCAGAGACCAAATATTACAATGGGCAGAAAACTCTGAAACTGGTGATAAATCTTAGCTTTATAATTACCAGCTGTCACACAGTTCTGATCTACCCCAAGGATATGCTCAAAGATGCCAAATTCCCATTTAGAAGGCACAGAAGGCAAGGTCCCCAGAATTTCCAAATAGGACTGAAAATAAAATGAATCATACAGATACGAAAAACTTGATTTTTTAGCTCCTTCATATTATCTTATCTAACTACATGCTTTCTGAGAAAGTTTCAGCTTTAGCATTTTACTTGCTCAATTGCAATAAAAAAAAAAAAAAATTGTCTCTTGAGATGCTTTCCTGGAATATGGAACCAAGTAATGCTGAACAACACGTCCTACTGTTTGCATGTGGTATGCACACAGCAGGAGGGAGGAAAGTATTTACTTTCCCAGTTACATTATAATCAGTCACATGGGTAATTTGAGACAAATATTTGTATTGATTTTGAAGATGTAGCCAAAATGTGTGCCTTTTGAAAACAGGATTATTTTGTCAATTATCCCCATCACACATACAAAGCACTGTTGCAGATACTGAAAGAGAAAACATGGTTTTCACCTCTTTTGTTTTTCAAAATTAGACCATTTCACACATAGTAGAATACTGGCATTATGGTAACAAGGTTTTTAAAAGTTTTGTATAGATCAAAATGTAGCACGGAATATAAACATATAAGGAAAATATTATTAGCTGTTAAGATTAACTGGTCAGTCAACATTGCCATGAGTCTTTATTCCCCAGAACATATTTCATGAAAATATCCACCTTTTCTTTTTTCACCTTCCTAAATTAGCACTTCTTTATTATCCAGCGGATTCAGAATGCCTTGGCACATACACCAAAGTACATCATCAGCTATTCCTTTCCTGAGTATAGCTGTCATTTTAGATTCCATTTAAAAATTTTAATTTCTTGATCTTAAGGAAAAGCAGCTTCTTACAACTAGCTTCCTTTTCCATCTGGCACTGTGTTTCAGCCTAAAATTTCTGGATATCCTTCCCAGAGCAACATCCACAAACTGCCCTGCTGCTCTGAGTGGGGACTTAGAACAAAGCTGGACGCTGACTTCCCTGGTGGTAGTATCTGTTATGTGTCCTATAAACTCGAATTTGTATTATACTCCTGGCCAGTTTAGTGTTGGCTTAATGCCTGAAATGGTGTTTGAAAACATGAAGGTTTTCATCCTCCTAGCTTTCTGATTCAACTATGCAGATAATTCTTTTGGACTATGACTGAGCCATGGGTTTTAATTTCATGTGCTGGTAACACATGCTATATGTATAAAAGTACTTTTGTTCACGAGTTTTCAACTTACTTTCAACTTCAAAAGCCATATCTTTATTCTTGCGCTATGGTGACAGATCATCTTTATTGCCTCTTGATGTTCATTTTCATCTTTGTGTAGTGGGACTCATCCAGCTCACTTCCTTAGTAACCTGAACTTAGCCAATGGAAACCCATGCTGAAAAATTCACGTAGTGCAAAGTTGCATCCTGCACATTTATTTATTTGACAGTGCGATGATGACATTGCACCAAGCTCTGATTTTTGGGCAGGATTATACACATGGCAGCCAGGTCCTTTTCCTGAAGGGCAGAGATAATGAAAAGACTATAATGAAAGAGAAAATTCCTTGTTCTGTGGGAAATTCTGAAACTTTCCATTTGGTTCTGAATAAAGACGAGCAGTCAAAATTTCAGGATTTTTCAAGAAACAAACCAAGCCAAAATACTTCGTTTCAACTGGTTGAAACATCTCCTTTCAGTCTATCACTCTGGTGCTTAATTGATGTACCCACTATATTGTACTATACACCTGCAAGATACAGTTAAAAATTAAGCACTTTGATGTTATCCAGGCAAAAAGAATTTCGTTATTTGACATGTTAGGTAGGTTATCACAAGCTTAATGAGTTCTGCTGAATCCACATTTTCTGATGAAAATATCTTAGTGGGAAAAATAAAATCAACAGATTTACAATAGTTGAGTTTGGTTAAGAATTGATAAGCAATTAAAAAATAATAATAATAATCCAAGCATAATTCCCTGACTCTGTTCTCTGCAAGGACTACATTGATTTACTGGCACAAAGAGAAACCCTGGCTCAAATCAGTGAGAGATATCTTTCACTGGACAATACTTTCCCTGTAAATTTTCCTCTGAATATCTCGGCATATAAAGATATTGCTCGGTCATTGAACCTGGAGTATCTCAGCACCTGAGTGTCGTTTCTCTGTTGTCTGCTGGTTTTACAATTTCATATGTTTCAAACAGCTTGCAGCTCACACTGTGCCATCTTGATGGCACACAGCCTTCAGCTTGGAGCTCTGTCTTTTAGGCAGCATCAAAAGCATTTGGAGATGGAACAGAATTCTAGCAATTCAGAAATATCACATCTCTGTGAGAAGGTGGGACAGGGAAAACAGGGGAATTCTCATTGATGGTCATTTCTATATCCCTTGAGCCTTTTAGTAGTGCGGGTAATGAGTAACCAAACCATATCAGAGAGCAACACTAAACCAGCCTTCAAAACAGCACTTTGAAATCAATAGTCCAGAGTAATTTGTTCTTTCTTGACAGTGCCAATTGTATCATTTGCAAAATTATAAATATATTTTTTTCTGCAATCTTTCACAAAAAGAGTATAGAAAGGAAAGATGAATTGTATCTTAATTTTTTTTCTTTTCCTTCTTTCCTTCCTTTCTTCCTTCCTCCTTCTTTTTTTATTTTTTTTGTCTTCATCGTTCAGTGAGATAAATTGGCTTTACACATTCTTCTTTTTCTTTCATTGCTTCCACAGTTCATAATCCCTCAAAAAATACGTTACTAACATTCCTATTACTTGGCCAAGGTTGCTTAAGAAGAAAACAACATATCTAGCTAAAAGCTAATGTGTACAAGTTTTCTAGCTGATTACAACAGCTGCAAGCAGAAAAATGGCATTTCAATATTTTCATATGGAGCCTATCAAGCATGTTCTAACAAGCGACTGTATCATTTCCATTAGTCTGTTCATATCGACCATAACGTGACAGAACTAAGCAGGTCTGAATTTTTAGGAAAAGTTCTGTTTCCTGACAGATGGCTGCTTTTAAAGGACATTCTCTTTGAACTTGGAAAGCAGTTCGGGATGTTGGGCAACACTTCAGGGGCTGCTTCTTTATCTACAGTAAAATAACATCACTTCATTGATATCTTTGTTTTTCATGTCTAAGATTCTTTTTAAAAAATTAACAGTCTCCGTCTTCATTTGAATTAATTACCAGAGCCTATCTTTAAAATAAAGTGCTATATTACTGTGGGGAGGAGATGTTTAAAGGCACAAATGAGATGAGATATCCAAGGCCTACCAGAAGTTGTATACATCATTTCATGCATACTTTTGAAAGATTTGCTTTAAATTGCTTTAAGAACCTCCTGGACCTGCTTGTGTCGGCTGTGTGATATTCCCAGTTAACGTCTGGCAAGTTGAAGTCCCCCATAAAGACAAGGGCAGTTGATCTTGAGGTATCTCTTAGTTCCTCAAAGAATAATTCATCAGTGTCGCCATCCTGGCCGGGTGGTCTGTAATAGACTCCCACAATGACATCCCCTTTATTTGTTTGCCCCTTAATCCTTACCCAGAGGCTCTCAACTTTGCCATCGCCAACTGCAAGCTCCACACAGCCCAGCCCCTCCTTTACATCCAGCGCCACCCCCCCACCTCACCTGCCCTGCCTGTCCCTCCTGA
>VXAA01003234.1:207472-238730 GCA_013399115.1 Anseranas semipalmata
TCCCTGATGCTCCTCAGCCTACTCACCTCCTCCTGAAGCTCTGCCACCAGGCTGAGCAGTTCTTCACCCTGGGCACACCTCCCACAGGCATACCCACTCTGCTGCCAGACACTGACAGAAGACTCGGGCACACCCTGCAGCCCAAGACCTGGACAGCCGTGTGTTTCCCCAAGACCTCTGTCTGGGTAGCCACATCGCTAGCTGATGAAGACATTTTTATCAATGATCTGGATGCAGGAGTGAAGTGCAGCCTCCACTAGCTTGCTGATGTTACTAAACTGGGACGTGCTGTTGTGTCCCTCGAGGGAGGAGAGGCCTTGCAGAGGGATGTAGATAGATTGGAGCTGTGAGACTATGTCCCTGTGAGAATAATTATTTTTGCCAATTGGTCGTTCCAGTCTGGGAACTGTTGAGTGAACAATGGGAATTTAATCATATGGAAGCAGGTCTGGTGAACAACATAATAATATTATTCTACTTTTTATATATTTTCTCACCTATTTAAAAAAAAATCTTGGCCAACTTTCCCTTGCTGTTCAACAAAGTGTGGTAGGACACCTCATTTTACAGGAAAACCTTCAAGACTCCCTTCTGCTGCATCTGGATTAATTTGACTGTTAATGTTCCATGGAAAAAAATCTTCAGAACACATTTTATATCACTTTTCAAGCCTAATATATCCATACCACAGAAAAATTGTTAGGATCTCATTCTTTCCTCCAGCTATGATAGGGAAGATTCTCATCTCATTACTCAAAACATAATCACACACACACACACACAAGGAAAAAAAAAATGACAATTAGAATGCTCCTTTTTTTACAAATTAAGAACATTGATTTTTCATTGCAAGGCAGAGCACTGTACATTATTTATAAAGCAATAACTCTATTTTAATACAGATATACATATGCAACACCATAGTAAAATATGATCAAAAATACAGGTTATTTGGAATTAAAATAGTTCATTAGGGCCCAGTTCTTTCAGAGTATGTTTACTGCTAACTTGATAAATACCTCTGACTGTTAATTTTCACCCCAAGCATTCCCTTTTTGTGACTGTTTAAAGGTCAGAACAATATTTAGAAATGTGTATGCATGTTACAGAGAAATGATCCAAAAAGAAAAAAAGAAAAGAAAAAAGAAAGATGGAGAGACAGAGTAGAAAGTTAGAATCATACAATCAGTTTTGTGAACATCATTCATTTCCTCAGGCAAATCAAGTATCCTGAGGTCAGCTATTCACTGATCATGCAGAAATGATCAGAAAGTGCTAGACTTGTCCAGAAAGGTTTAACTTCAATATTTTCATTTACAAAGATAAATGCATGACAGTGGTTAAATGCATAACAGTTCGCAAGCACCAAACTCCACGGCCTGAACCTCATGTCTCTGCTCCACAGGGCAGCACCCCAAGAGGGCTGTAGACACCAGTGACTGTTCAGGACTGGTCTGGTGCTGCAAGATGAATGTAGGAGCGCTGCATTGGTTCACCTGATACCAAAGATATTTGATGTGTGTGACTGTATTAATAGTAAAAGATGTTGGAAGTTATCCGGAGGGCTGAATTTCCACAAGAACTGCACTGCCAGCTACAAGAGCAAATCTCATGATTTGCACCTGTGTACATAAAGGATTTTTGGTTGGTTGCTTCGGTACAACTAAACCAGTCTTTGTTTCTGAGAAAATTTACTATGCAGTGAAGACACCCACATTAGTCATGATTTTGTATAATGAATATAGTTACTAGGAAGATGTCTGGTAGCCAGTTCTACTCCCAGTGGAGAAAATGACAGCATTCCTCCAAACTTCAGGAAACCAAGAATTGGGGTAGCAATATATCACTATTAGGAAGATAAGAAACTACAGGCTGAAGGTCAGGCTCAGTTTTGCCATAAACTTACCTTCAGCAAGCCAGTAACTTGTGTCACTGTGCCTTGGCTTCTCCACCTTCATAGGAAAACAGAGACATTTACTGAATTCATAGGACTGCATCAAAGAAAATGTATCGTCATCAAGAAAAAAAGGGAACTTTTCCAATCAAGCACCATTAAATCATCCAATATATTTAATCTTCATTTCCTCTGCATCAACCCAGTTAATCTGTTTGCTAATTCACTAGTTTCTAACAACTCTTCAAATATTTATTTTGGTCTGCTTACAAGTTGTCCAGGAAAACAAGTACAGCACTATTTTTAAGTATGTCCCCGTTACTGAAAATGGAATGCAACTATTTATTCCCGTATAATGAATGAATTGCAGTTATTCATCAGTTTTGTAACAAGTGAAGAACATGAAGTTTTCTAGTCTCTTGTTGAAAATACAGTCTGGAAATGTATATTATATTAGCCACAACCATAAGTATACAAACATCTTGGAAAATTACACATAGAAAATGTTACACACAGGTGATTAAACATGTGCAAAAAATAACTACCAATTTTCCTTAAGTCCCAATATTTTTAAATGCTTCAATGCTTTACCATACACAGACACAATAAAATCACTTTGGTATGTAGGCAGATCATGCTTAAATTGGATTTCCACAGAACAGACAAATGTTACAAATATATTAGATGAGGATAATATTGATTATAGCTCTAGCAGTGTTCTACAGATACCTAAAAAAACACTCTTCACTGTAAAAGAGTACGACAAATCAAGTTGTCAAACTACGTACTTCAGAAGCAATCAATGTTGGGGCAGAACTACGTTTTTGGCATAATTTGGTGTTATGACCAAATGTCACTTAATATAATATTACATAGTGTAAAGAGAAAACCCAGAGCTTTCTTTATCCAGAGTAAACTGGTACGATACTAAGAATCTCCCCTCTCCCCAAAAGTCTGTATCAGTACCTGCTCAACTACAGAAAACACGGTGCCAAAACCTGACCACCAGTCAGGTCCTCTTCTTTTGAGCTTAGTTTCAGGAGGTTCTTGTTTGTCAATAGTTAACTTGCTTTAGTTCAAACTGCTAGGATTTCTTAAATATTCCAAAAATGTCTGTCTAGGTGAGTCTAGCTCAAACTGCAGTGGTAATCTGTGTCAGTCCTAGATCGTTGGATTCTTCTCTCTCTTGAGGACAGTAAGACGACATTTCCACGACTAGTCATACAGGTTTGTTTGTCCCATCTGTTTCTCTCATATAAGCTGGGTCTTGCACAGTGTTTCTGACTCTGCTGGTGCTCTGCCTGTCCATCCTCATTTTAAAGGGGAAGCAGAAGTCCTTGAAACATCTCTTGAAGTTTTCATCCAAAAAAGCATAAAGGATTGGATTGAGGCTGCTGTTGGTGTAACCCAAAGCAATACAGAAATAATAGCTGGATATAGCAGCAGTACTGTGGGACACATCCCCTAATGCTTCAACCAGCACAAAAATGTGAATAGGAGTCCAACAGATAATAAAAACTGCCACAACCACAAGAACCAACCTGGTGATGCGGCGCAGGTTTCGATCTTTTTCTCGAGACCCTGAGAGAAGCCGTACACTTTTAAGGCGCAGGATCATCAGAGTATAGCAAACAATTATAATGAGGACTGGAATAACAAATGCAAAGACAAAGACACAGATTTTCATGAAGATGTCCCACCACACATAATCTCTATCTGGAAATTGCAAGGAGCATTCAGTGCTAGCGGTATCTAGGAATGAAAGAAGCAAGAAGAAGAAAATTGCTTTATTATTAGATATTCTAAACAATATCATTATCATAGCATAAGCTAGGAAAAGTGATTATCATGTAATGTGATACTAATAAATAGAGTTAGCGTTAAATCACTCCAAGGAAAGCTTTCAATTACCACTGAAACTGGTTATACGCAGCTGTCTCTAGAAATTGCTTACAGAGATATGGGCTTTTTAAAATGCATAACATTGTACAAACTTTGCTTCCCACAGGAGGAGCTAAAAATGCAGAGGCACAAAAATAAAAATTTATAAAATGGGCTGAACAACTGTTTTCATTTGAATCTCATTGAGATTTAAAGCCAGAAGGAGTACCAGGTTTAATGGAGTAGAAAACTCATAATTATTATTACACTATATATATGTTTTTGTCTGTAGGAGGAGGCAGATTTTTGGTATTGTGAATGGTGGGAACTGAATGAGATTTTGATCGTAGGAAGATTTTGCCAATATATGATAATTGTGTAATAATCTTTTCCCATGTGTCCTCTTCAATGCAAGTGGATTACATGTAAGTGCTTGCATTCAGAAGAAACTTATTTCCTGGCAACAGCTTCTTTTCAGTTAAATATAAGCAAATAAAATGTGTGTGTGTGCAGAATCGAATGGAAGCTGCTCTTTTTGCAGATCGTGTCACTGAAAATTCAGACTGTGCAGAGACTGCAGGATCTGAGCCTCTAACACCATCCCACTCCCTTTCTCCTTGCCCATGCCAAGATTCAAAGCCACAGGCTGTCACATTGTTTTATATCCCAGAAATATTCCACCTGACAGGAGGCTGCTAAGGCATGAAATATTTGAGGTTTTATTTGCTGACCTCATTGCAGCCTTCGAGTGTATAAACCATGTGGAGAAACAAGAAATAAGATAAATGGCAAAGCAAGGCAAGGGGTAAATTTACAACTACTGTCAGTGGTTAAACTGCACTGAAGACAAGTCAAGGTAACACAGGGATTTTTCACTCTGAATTGTAGCTTAGAGTTTATCCTCTCAAGCACTGAATTATTCTATTGTTAGTTTGTTTGTTTTTCATTTTCCCTGCTGAAGTCTTCATTCCTCTACAAATTATTATGTATTGGCTTTTATTGAATCAGAGCTAAAGGTGGAAAGCTTCAATAGACTGTTGCACATCACTTTTTCATGCATCTCCAGCAGAAACAGTCAGAAAAAAAAAAAATCCATCAAATCATATTTCCTTGCTATCAAAATACTTCACAAATCAAGCTGATATTGCAGCTGATATTATTTTGAAAAACAATCCCGGGGGTGGGGGAAGTTATCATTGTAGTATCATATAGACATTTCCATGGTTAGATATGAGAAAACTGTTACCGGGTGATATTGAACAATAAAACATTCAAATTAAAAGTTAAGATTGAAACTAAATTTTTTGAGTTTTTATTTTAAAGAATATAATGACTAATGGATGATTCTGAAAGCTGAAAAGTGAAAAGATTCTCCATCTTTCAAGCCTGATGGAGAATGCTAAGCTGACAGCACAAGCATGACTTGATAGGGTTACAACTTTCACTCAACTTTTCTAAATCTTTTGTGATTATATTTTAATAGGGCAAGTTGCTTTTACCTTATTCTAGAAACATCAACAATTATCTTCAATGAAATTTCCACTTTGATTATTACTGCTATTTGTAGTAGATCATGGCCTAGCAGCAATAAAACCAGGACGCAAGTACAATGCCTAGACCAGTAAAGCTGCAGCCAGATGTGTAGTTTGGGACAAATGAGAGCTGCGATCAGGGATGACTGTACTAGACCACATCCAGCTACTTACTGAAACCCCCTCCCTCTTCAGGTCTACTGACATAATTTCATGTACTTATCAAAATCATTAGATTAGAAAAAGCTCCTGCTGTTTAAAATGTTTATGCCAGTCAAATCATCTTGAGAAAGCCACAGGAGTGCATATGTAGGGAGTTTTGCTGCCAATTCTGAGAGGACAAGGAGCTGCTGAACAGCCAGAGTCAAGCTGGTGTTTCAAACATGAAACCTGCAGCTGGAAGAGCAAGACCAGCCACAGCCCAGTCATCATCCCTTGGCAAAGAGTTCAGAATCCAGGCAGCACTTCCAGCAATAGAGATTTTCCAGCAGAAAATTAGAAATGCTAATTCACCAAAATTATTTCCCTAATCCATCCTGACCAAAACCATCTGGGAAAAAAAAAAAAAAAAAGAGAGAGAGAGAGAAAAGAAAAAAAGAAAAGAAAAATAAAGCTTGAAATGTTTTACATCCAGTCTATTCAAACAGATTATTTTGATATTCCTTTTCATAACAAATTTTCCTTTGTTTTAATTTTACATTGAAAGATACTTTTAAAATGTACTTTATTAAGTTAAAAATGTGAAAGCAATTATATATATATAACAAATATAAACAAATGTCATAATATTAAGATAATAGTGTTAATACAGTTATGTTAAATGGAATGTACACAAATATAAAACATAGGCATAAGTATTCTCTCAGAAGATAAAAAAAAGACAGTATCAAATAGTTGACTCAATTTTTATTCTGGAAGCTTTTTTAATGAGAAACTTCTCAAAAGAAAACTCTCTGTCTCCCTTACTGAAAGAAAAAAAAAAAAATCCCAAATCATTCTATTACCCACAAAACACTAGTTGAACCCTGATTATCTCCTTGGAAATCTCTTAGAACAGTGCTAGTAAAATTATCAAATAATCTTCTTTCTTCTACTTAACACATAAATTTGATATATGTAAATTTTAAGGTGTCTTTTGGAGATCCCTCAGTTCTAACTTAAGGTTGGAAGTATTCTAGAATAAAAGTGTTTAAAAAAAAAAAACAAAAAGGTGACACCCTTAACTGATTAAATTAATCAGTTAATTAAATTTAATTCATTGATTAAGTATTACAAACAGTAATATGTTTGCAATATTTGTTACATTACAGTAATACAAAAAAAGTTCATTGACAGTACATACAAGTTCATTAACAGTAATGGGAATGTCTTCAATCCTAAATTATAGTTTACCTTAGCTACTCAGAAAAGTGGTGAATTAACTATGGCAGATATTTCTTTTGGCTAAAATATTGTCATGTAGATAGAATGCTTTAACTCAGAACAATGCAATTGGATTACAATCAAGGCAGGTAATGTGAAACTTTAATTTGATGCATAAAAAAGACAAAAATGGATTTAGCTTCCAGAAGATAAAGACACGGGTACTTTATATGCGTGTATTCCCAACATATATTAGTGAAAGTCAGTATTGCTAATTTTCAAAATTAATTAATTAATTAAATCTAGATTAAAGAATCAGAGTCATTAAGGCTGGAAGGGACCTCTGGAGGTCACCTGGTCCAACCCCCTGCTCAAGCAGGGCCACCCAGAGCAGGCTGCCCAGGACCATGTCCAGGTGGCTTCTGAAGACCTCCAAGGAGGGAGATCCACAACCTCTCTGGGGAACCTGTGCCAGTGCTCTGTCACCCGTGCAGCACAGAAGTGCTTCCTGAGGTTTAGAAGGAACCTCCTGTGTTCCAGTGTGTGCCCATTGCCTCTTGTCCTGGCACTGGGCACCACTGAAGAGAGCCTGACTCCATCTTTGCATCCTCCCTTCAGGTCCGTGACCATTAAATATGGTCATGCTTGCTACATTTTATATAATTTTGTAAAAAGCAATGGTATTTCAGAACCCCAAATTATCAAATAGAAATTTAATGGTTGTTTTAGATCTCGTAGCAATTTACTTTATATTTAAAATCTTAACCTAAATTCATTAATATTGTGTTTCACTTCATATATAGGACACAAGGAAATGGTTGAAATATGGAACCCTTTCCTTCTTCACAGTTAACATCTAGGATCAACAAATATCCCCATCAATGATGCAAAATATCATAATAATTTTCAGGAACTTGGGGAGAGAATAAAATCCAATTTGTACTTTATACTTGTCTGAAAATGTGCAGAACTAAGTATAGTGTCACAAAATGAGCACTTAAGATTTCATACTGACTTCTTCCACTCTGGAAGCCAGCTATTCCAAACAGATCAATATATTTAGAGAAAAATATTGCACTTCAGAAGGTATTTTAGTGTAAGTATATATTGAAATGTTTGATAAGCTACTACTTAAGATTCATCTTAATCCTAATACGGGAAATCTGTTTCTGCTAGATACCTTAGTAATACCTCACCTTCAGGCATCCATACTCCCATACGCCTCTCTATTCAATTGGAGCCTTCATACTATTGCTAGGAACACTAATAGTACCTCCAATTTCTCTTTTCTTTTCTTTTCTTTTCTTTTCTTTTCTTTTCTTAGCTAACATTTCTTCAGCAATAAAGGCTCCATTAAGTCCAGAAAGGGAAAATTTACACAGATGTAAAATTTATTCTGCAGGGAAAACGCATCCGGAAGGACACCCCTGGGAGCAATCCTGCACTGTGAGAACAAAAGGGACTAACTGAGCGTAGGCTTGGAACTTGAAATACAGGCACTATCCATTTGATGTTGAGTTGTTGTTTAAATCTGAACCCAACAGAGGCCCCGTAGCATATAAACAGCAACTATTGTCACCAATATGAAATAAAGATTCAGTCCTGAGCTCCAGATGCCAGGCAAAGGGAGGATCTTTGTTTTTTCCCCCTCATCATTTATCAGCACAATTCATGAACACACCAGACAGGATAATTGGCAGTAAATGCTCAAGAGACACCTTAGATTAGACAAGCAAGGCTGAATAGTAGGAGCTGACAAGCACTTGCTAATAATTTCGAATCCCATTTGGCCCAGCCGAGGTGTGTACTACTAGTTGCTGTTTCAGGAGGAATTAAAAAAAAAAAAAAAACAGCTGCCTGCCACTCAATGTGAAAAAGGCATTTAATCATTTCTGGCCTCAGAGCAGCCCCTTGAACTAAACGTGGTGCTTACAGGGCGTGACAAGTATATTCTGTTAGTTTAGCACACTCCAAACAAAACACCTGGCTGAGCCAATGTCTCATAGCCTTCAAGATTTCATATGTAGTTAGACAATCATTCTCACCTGGAGATGCTTGGAAATGAATTTTTCCTGAGCTACACGTTGTTTTATAGAACCTGTCCAAACTTTACTGGGGAGAAGTGTTACAGCACTGCAAACCAGGACACCTGATCTCCCAGTAGGCTGAATGAAGAGTTTCCAGAGAGTCTCTCCTCTCACCTACCCATCATAAGACCAGCACCAAAACCAAAATCTATACATGTTCAGCAAAATCAATCAGCCCTTGAGCAGCCGTTGCCGAACACTGTTGTTTTGTTTGCATTGATCTATACCAACAGTTTAACACAGCATTTATTTTCTCTGCCAGATAAAAACTGTGTCCTTATGTAAAGTTTACCAATCTCTTGGGAGGAGGGAAACCTTTCTACTAGAAGAGGTTGCTAATTCAGGAACTTTTTAATCACTTTTCAAAAGATCGTTTACATCTCAAACAACACTACCACCAAATAAATATGTATGCCTTGTATTTCATTGAGGCCATCCTGTTACAGATGGCTCTACACTAGGACATCATTAGAGTTTTCAAGACTTTGAAGACAGAGAGGTGCTTCTGCACTACTGTCATGCTTGTGGATATGAAATATATATCTCCCCTTTCCCTGTCAAGAAGGATTTCAAAATAAGATTAACTCCCTAACAGACCAGCTTTGGTAATGAGTCACCAGTTATAGGGGCTAAATCTGCAGTCCCTCATGGATTATAAATTTCAAGTAGAGCCTACAGGTGCTCTGCACACAAATTCATTGGCTTCAGGTTCTTGCAGTTGCTTCCATGCCATGCTCTGTATTCCCAATTCCTCTGTTGATGCTTATCTTAGCTTTTCCAAGTCTCCATATACACCCTCGTTCCTTTTTAAACAATAATTTCTATCACTGTCATCTTCATAGCATTTAGTTTACTTTTCTCTCTCCAGCTATTGACTTTTTCCCTTTCTTCACCACACCTTCAGGTTCTGTGAAATGGCTGTTGATAATAAGCTCCCAAGTCTTAATACTAATGATGGTTTTAATATTAATACTAATGAGAAGCAATCTAGTTTCTGCTCCTACAACACTTACAAAAAGCACCTTCAGCCCACATTTCAAGTTTAATCCTAAACTGGTCTTTCAACTCTCCACCACATTCAAATTCCTGATTATTTCCCCTTGCTGTCTGCTGCTAGTTTTTTTATGGTATCATTCTAGCACTGACAATGCTTCAAAGTACATTTTATTCTTTTAGTTGGCAAGGGCATCTGAGCTTAAATTATGTATATGTCATACAGTAATGTTCCACAATATATTTCAAAAAGTCGGAAATTTAGACATACTTTTTGAACCAAGGAACGTGGGTCATCTTCTATCTGTGAGGTATGACAAATTACTGAAGTAGGAATCAGTCAGGGTTAGTCAATATTCCAAGCTACATTTTATGTCATTTGAGAAACAAACAGACTCAATTTTGAATGCTCACACTCACCTTCCCTGACTTTGGTACCTCCAAGAACTATCGCAGATATACCAACAGATGAGGACAACAGCCAGATACAGATGTTGATTATCTTCGCCTTGAGTGGAGTACGGAAGTCCAGAGCCTTCACAGGGTGACACACAGCAATGTATCGATCAACACTCATCATGGTCAGTGTGAATATGCTGGTAAACATGTTATAATAGTCAATCGAAATAACTATTTTACACAGCACATCCCCAAATGGCCAAGAGTTCATCAGGTACTCTGTGCTTTGGAAAGGCATAGTTGTGGTAACTAGTGCATCTGCCATAGCCAGATTGAAAATGTAGATGTTGGTTGCAGTCTTCATCTTTGTATACCTGAAGGACAAAAGAAGTAAGGGTTATTTGATTGTATCAGCTTGTTCAAATATGTAAGAGTTTTTCAGTCAGTCTTTGCCATAGTTATTTTTTCACTATCATTTCTAGATTGTGACAGAAGTGCACACATTTGGGACCCTTGAAATGACATTAAACACTTTTCACTCTGTCCCACAGCACCTGCATTATCAGTTACAACTATTCACCACAGGCAAAACCAGATATATGAATAAATTTAATTTAATTATCCAAATGCTCGTTTCAATTCTATCTTCTCAAATCCATCCACAAGCAAATATCATTGTTACTTTTGCAAGTGACAAAACTGATTTTTGTTTCCATTCCTTAAAGCTAACTGTCAGTGATTACAAGATTTCTGGGTTTGTTTTATGAAAATAATAGGTATCCCATTCTCCAGTAAGGATCCGTGTTAACTGTTACATTCACTGGGCCAGATTGCCTGCTATGTGATAGCTTTTCTTCCTCAAATTTCCTGCCATCTTGTACAAGTTTTAGTGATTTCCCTTCTTTGCTCCTACACTTCCGATTTCTCTTCCTTTCTTATCATCTGTTTTTCCCAGTGCCCTCTTTCATGACTGCTAACATAAAAGATGACGACTGTTTAAGTAGGATACCATAGTATAAAAAGGAAAAAGAAAAGAATACATAGCAATGTTTTCTCTGAATCCTTTAATTTCACCAATATGAAGCACTTGTTTTGCCCATGTGGTAAGAACCTTAACCCACACAGAGGAATAGGATCCAAAACAGCACCCTACTTTTTTCTGCATGATGACAGTCTAACTCTGGGGCCCCAAGCTGTGTTACAGGGTGCAGAGGACTTCTGCCAGCTCTGCTACAGACACAAAGCAGGAAGGACAGCCTCTCTCATTTCCATTATTAACATAGTGATATGCTTAACTCTCCTTTCTGAAATGCCTCCCTCCTAAACCACGTAGTTACTTCTGCTTATTGCTGTTAATTTATTATTAGATTCAATGACAGATTTTCTCAAAATTCAAAACTGTTTCACCCACAAATTTTGTATGGGTCCCTAGACTAAAAGGTGCACATGCAACACACACAGAAACAGAGCCATCTAGATTTTGCTATATATTATTAATGAATTTCCAATGGAAATATAAGATTCTATCAGTTCAGCTAATGAACAAGTTGGGTAATGTGTCTATTTGTCTTTAAAACTTTGACATGTGAAGTCAAAATTAATCTGAAAAAAAATCTTGAGCAGAGTTCAAAAGTGCTGACAAATGTGCCTAGCAAATAAATTAAAAATTAATTAATATATAAACAAAAATGTCATTTAATGACCAACATGAAGCTTGAAAAATAGCATCAGTTTTTCTACATCACTCTAATTAGAACTCATTGAGAAAATGAATCCAAATGCTGGTTTAAAGTATGGAAATGAGAACTGCAAGGGTAAAGAGGGCAAAAGTCCTTCTCATTTGGATGCCAACAAGCTATACCAGTTGCCTGAGATAGATGACTGTAAATATTCCTGGTACTTGCTTCCCAAGGGAATGTTGTCTGCTTCCCAATGAACAGTCCAAATCCAGGCTTACATCCTGAACAAAGGTATAGCCAGTGAAGCACTAGGAATATCTGAGCAAAGACAGCCCAAAGAAGCAGCTCTACACCAATGGTGTGTCCCCCATGGTCTAGTCTCCCTCTGCCCTGGTTTGAGCTTCTCCAAGACCAAAGGCAGAATAAAGGTGGGGAAGCACCCACCAGTCAGAGCTGGGCTTCCCTACACTTTCCAGAGCAGCATCCTCAACAGGACCTCCAGCAGAGGAGGCGGTCTATCCTGTACGTCACATTACAGACCATGAGACACTGTGGAAACACAAATATGAGAGTATACAGCAAGGAGAAACAAATATAAGACACATTATCAGACTAGGAATTTTCCTCCTGCGGGGGGAAAAAAAAAATGCATCTCAGTTGTGAGACTGAAGAAAAACTCAGTAAACACTCAGACAGCAAATCTGTGCTAAAATGGTCTAATTTCCATTAAAAGTCTGAAAAGGAGTAGTAGAAAGGTGATTTTACTTCTGTGGACGTCATTGATGACACTTGGAATTGTTGCTTTGTTCATAGTGCAAAAAAAAAATTACGAAAATTTGGAAAGCATACCTTGAAGCAACACAAAAATAAGTGAAAGAAGTGGAGAAAATTCTTACTGTGAGCAACTTAAAGACCTCAAAACATTTAGTTTATCAAAAAGAACACCGAGAGGTGACTTGATTACAGTGTCTGAAGTCCTCCACAGAGAGAAAATAGCAGGTACTAAAGAGCTCTTTCAGGCTGGAAAGAAAAGCGTAACAAGGACAAATACATAAGAGTCACAGCCAGACAAAGTCAGCTTAGAAACAATGATAGATTTTTCCTAACAACTAAGGTGATTATTATTGGGAAAAAAAAAATACACAAGAAAGGGGTAATTTTTCCATCTTTTATGTCTTCAAATCAATGTCTGCCACTTTGCAAGTAGCTATGCTTCAGTCAGGCACAAGCTACTAGACTGAATACGGGATTATTTAAATGAATTGCAATGGCCTGTGATAAACAGAGGTGAAATTACTAATAGCTCTTCTGAATCACTACTTCTGTAAATCTTTAAAAAATTCCCCAAAGGTTTGGATAGGGAAAGTTTGCTTTCACACACAGAAGAATTTGTTTGATCTTCTTCATTTAAAGAAAATCAGAAAATTTTAATGAAAAAATAACTGAGAGGATTTTATTAGCCTTGAAAAATCAAATATCTGAAAGCCTTTATATCTAACATTTCCTGTTCCTTGTAACCTTAATTCAACTTTTGTTGTATGTGTGACACTGTGACACAGTTTAATTATCTGTCAATATATGCTATTTTGATTTTTTGCACTACACAACATATGCACACGTAAGTAAAATAATTTTCCTCAGTCCACTGGTCCAACAAGAAGGATGGCTTGTCATGTAAAGGTAGTGAGATATATTTAGTCATCCAAGCATCAGCATTTAGACAACCTTCAATATAAGCAAATCAAAGCTGTATATGGGAATGAAAATATATTAAAAAAAGAAAAAAAAAAGTGTGCCATTCCACCCATAAAACTCTGTGAAAGGCTTTGGTTCATTTCCTTGACACAAGCACGTAACCTTGCTGGCTTTGATAGCCTTACCTGCTGTGTGCCTAGTGCTTCCCCACAGCTCACCAGCCCAGCTGCCCCATGACTAGCCGGCCTTGCCCAAATCCCCCTGAGTTCACAGACCACAGCCAGGTGCCTCCTTGCACCATTGCTCTCAGCCAGAACAGGCACCTGTAATACACACTCTGACCCCTTCTCTGCCAGACTGGGAACAAGAAGGAGGGAGACCAATAAATACTGCTCCAATAAATACTCTATTACATTTAGGCAATCGATTCTTCCAGGCACTGCAGTGCAATGATGGGATGAATGGTTCACCCGCTAACCTCAGCAGTGCTCAGGCCAAGCACGTTTTACCGATGCAACCTTAAATCTCCTCGACATCATGCTATCAATGTAAAGAGCTTGATTACTTTCACCTGAAAGCATTGGTCTACACTTAAATGAGATGCTGGCCTTTGAAGCTGTTAGGCAACATGGTTTAAATCATACATTCATTTAGAAGTTCATAAATTCAGAAAAGCCTTTGAGAATCTGGACTCAATCATCCACACTCCTTTTGAATTTTTGGAATTAAACATCTAAAAATAATTAAATGCTTAGATAGCTCTGAAGATATGTGCTTGCAGGCTTAATCAAAATTCCAGTTAAAGTAATGGAGTGAGAGCTGCTGCTGTCAGACACTTTGAAGTGGACCCTGATAGAGTCTTGACTCTAACACAAGGTGAGCAAATTGACCACTTTTCTACAACTCATTGCTATTGCACTAAAATATAGGAGGCGATATTTTGCATGGTTTGAGTGTTCTCCCCTACTCCCTCCATTCACCCAAATCAGCACTTGAAGAAGGCGAAAATAGTGGTGGAGGAAGGGAATCCTGTTTTCCTTTACAAAATTAAAGTTATTGATCAAATATTGGAATGTCATTTAAGGGGAAAATACTGCTATCTGCTTAAATTAGTCTAGTAGAGAAGATGGGTGTAATACTAATATTGCACAGGAATGGAAGGTCTCACTGCTAAATCAGGTGCTAGCATCTTATTTCAAGAAGCAGAAAATCCTCCAATGACTTAAGTTAGTTGGTGGATTTTGAGACGGCTTGTCAAGCTACAAGCAGGACTCGAGCCTCTGTAGGTTTTAAATAACTGGAAAATACATGAAAGCCCTGCAGAAAAAGTCAAGATAAAAAAGAAAAGTCTACTTTGGATGTATTTTTTGCATGAATATATGATAATGCTTTTTAAGGAGTAAAATTAAAATAATGTCTACTTACATATCACAAGTAAAATTCTCAAAACAATCACAACTTAGCCTAAGTACACTTTCCAAAAGTGGAAAAGTTCTCTGAGACTGACTTTAGACTGACCTTTAGAAAATTTCCTCCATCACTCTCTTGAATCATCATTACTGTACTTTTCCTTCTGGAGCAGAATTTACTTTGCACATCTTTTTAAGACACTAAGTAGGAAAAAATCACACTTCCAACCCAAGCTTATCAATGAAATTGTGGTTATGGAAGAAGGAAGCATGCTAGTAAGAAGTTGGTGTGCTTTCAGAAAAAAAAAAAAAATGCATTAGTAAACTTGCTGGTAGAGCCCCTTAAAGGTATTATCTCAAGCAGAAGAGAGGAGTGTAATTCTACAATACAGCATAATACTAGTAATGTTAATAAAAGCTGAGAAGGAGGTTCTGGTCAAAGATTTGCCGTGTAATTGTAATAGGCTGAAATGTTCCCCACAGTGTGAAATGAGGGGTGGGGAGGGGAGCAAGTCTAACAAATACACTACAACAATGTTCTGCAGTAGCAGAGTACAAGTACAAAAGCATGAAATACGAGGCATAACAAACATATTTTTGGCAGATACCTGAGTCAGTGAATGTAAATGAAAGCTAAAGCACATCTAAAAGCAAATTGCAAAAACACCTATCACCAGGATGCAGGCTCTGTTCCACTAGGCTCCTCTGAGAGATGTATATGGAGATCAAGCAGCTGAAAAGCTTATTCATGAAAGCTTTAAATTTCAAGGCTATGTTCAGGGCACTCTCAATATCGTACTGCCTCAGAAGAAGGAAAAAAAAAAATGGAGGAGAATATATTCCAAACATATCAATTCAAAAGGATGGCTCAGCTATCTTTTGGATCTTCAAACTCAATGTAAAAGGTTTATGATGATATGAAGCTGTCTGAGGTCAAAAGAAGAATGCAAAAAATCAATAAGCTGCTGTTTCCATATTCACATTAGGTTATATGCTACTATTACGTTACGAATTACACCCAGAATTAAGCAGTGGACAGGATCTCGGAAAACACTTTAAGCAAGGCAAACGTTACTGCACACATGTAAATGTTGTCTGTCTTCAACATCAAATTAATTAGGATCCTAAGAAAAATTGTATGTGTTGCCTTCAAAATGGTATCCTAAAGTGGAATTCTATTTATTAATAAATTCTATTTATTAATAAATAAATAAATAATAACAGCTGCAGGTACCCATTTTTAAGTGGCTTAAAGAAGACATGATCTTGGCTTTTATGCTCCCCTTAGGGAGCTCAATCTACCTGAACATCAGAAGATATCATCAAAATCCTGACAATTTACCAGTACCATTAGTCTTCTGAACTAGCCATAGGCTGAGCCGGAATAAGATCTTCCAGATTTAGATGTGGAAGCATTCCTCCATGAGCTAAAGAACCAGCTTGTGAATTAGGGAAGAAAAGATTCAAGTCTATATATATTCCAGTCAAAACGAAAAAAAAAAAATCACTACTTAACTAGAATGAACTTTTTTTCTTCCTTTTGTGATAAGGACTTTTATTTTTGTGTGTGTGAGAGTTCAAAAGCATTTTTTGAAGAAATATGCTTAATTTTAGAAACACCAATACTCTGAAATGTGTGCTTCCCTGGTTCTGCTAGGAGAGCTCAGAGAAAAGTTAAGCGTTCTGTGATTTATCATGTCTTATACTGAAACAGTGGGAATGCAGAATTTTACAAAATTGGTACTTTATCCAAAACCAGTATCTAATATTATTATAAGGGAGCCTAGACAACTAGCATAGACCATGTACCTGATTTTTTGACCTCCAGTGGATGAATCCAGTTCTCATCAAGCAGCTGACTCTGTTGAGAACCTTTACACTGCTGCAGGTGCTTTCTGGTGAGCTATCAAGTTACGTGGAGTTCCCAGGGTGTTACACAGCCCACCTTAATCCTGCTCACCTGCTGCCTGCAGATTAGCCTAGTGAGCTGAGTCTCTGTCTCTGGTAACATTCACTTTTCCCATTGCTCTTACCTCTTGAAAGGACATTTTCTTCGTGAAGGACATCATGAGCCCCCTTAGCAGAACAAAATGCTTCCTAAGTGCTTGTGGGAGTGGGAAGTGAGTTTTCTGTGCTGTAGGACAGAGACTGCCTGGCAAGGAGAACAAGTCTCGTTGCTTAGGGGGACAGGGATAGCGGCTCCTGTAGATTTTTCAGGGTCTTGCTTTCCTGCTACGTAGCTAGCTATGTATGCAGAACTTGGCTGGAAGCAGCCAAATGTTATTGAACATTTGCTCACATCTAGATGTTTCTGCAGGAGAGAAACGAGGAAAGAATCAGAAGCCTCTCACAGAGGGATCCTGGGGAATAGGGATCACTGCTGTTCTCAGAACAAGACACCCAGCCTCCACTTTGCCACAGGGATGAATAATAACTGCCACTGCTGGGAGCGTTTTGTAGGACAACTGCGCACTTGTGATGTGTGGAGACCTGGAGCTCAGGTCAGCACTCCTGTAATGGAGTTGAGTGGGAGACAAGGGACCTCACTCTGTAACAAGTACAGGATTATGTCTTAAGGTAATGAATGCATACACTGACAGTGAGCCAGCTCAGGGGAAAGTCATCAGTCCCTCTTAGGAGGCAGCCCAGAGGCTCTCTCTGGACTCTACCCGTTCATCTGTTTTCCTCACTTGCCTCAGAGAAGCCCACAGCACAGACCAGCTGAGCAAACCCTTTTCCAAAGGAGATGAGGCAAGTGAAATGCAGGAAACATTGATACAGTTAAGTGAAAAGCACAGCTGATAGCTTCTGTGTTGAAATTCTTTTCTTCTCCAATGCACCTTAATAAAACAGACATTCTGAAAGCTGTGTCAAAGATTAAGTCGCAATGCTGTTCATCAGCCAGCAGCATGGCAAAATAAAATTTCTGAGTGCGAACAGTAAATGAACATACTGCATTGCTTGTCTGAACTAATCCTACCATGCAGGTTCCCATCTATCACTACTCAGGGACGGCTTTCTTAGTTCCCCGATGTTAACCACAGTGGGCAGACTACGAACAATGCAGCAGGAAGGGAATTTAGCTTTGTAGTCAGTGAGCAAATATACTATCTTCTGTCTTCCATGTGCCGGGCAGCTAGGTTTGGGAACCTTAGGTGTTCACCTATAGTGCACTACAGGATGGCACTAACTTTTGTAGCAGAGAAGAGCAGCCAGGCAGAGCACTGTGTGTTGCATAGGTGGAGTGGTCTGAGGAACAGAGAAAACAAAAAGGTTCTGCACACGTTCTTGCCATGTATTAATGGAAACTCGTGCACTGAAGAAAACCATGTTAGTCTCTAATATTCATGCAGAGAAGAAAGAGCTTTCATTTTAAACAATGTCTTGAAACTGAAAATAGCAAACTGCCTAGAACTAGTTTTCGCTTCTCTAGGGATTAGAAGCTGCATCTAATGAGATCTGAACCCTTTGGCTTCAGGATAAGTAAATATTTCAAAGATAATACACAGGCTAGCATGCAAACTTCCCAATGGGATCATAAAAATGCTATGCACCTTTATATATTCTTTATTTATATCATTTTTATATTTTGCAGAATGCCAACATTGGTCAGACACACCTCTTTCCATGTCCTCATTCCATCCATCCACACCCCTTCCCCAAAGCTAATTCAGTTTGTGCACTCATGCCTGCCAGTAGACAAAATTACATTCATACTGGCATTTCCTCATGCCTCTCAAGCTCCCCTAAACAGAATAACAACAAACAAAGCGCAAAGTCTGCCTTGAGGAGTAGAGCACAGGGTCCACACCTTGCAAGAGTTATCTGATTCTTACAGATGGGAGGACTAAAAGAGAGACATGAAGTAAGCATTTTAGAAGCAGATTTTATCAAGGTTTTCCTGGTTTCTTTTCCTTTGGAAAGCAATATATAATTGAAATTAAAACTCTCCTTGAGAACTCACCTGTTTCAAAGAATTTCAGTTAAGGGACCAATTAATCACAGTTTGCACAGTGCGTGAAAGTAGGTATCCAGTAAGATTATCCCCCCTTACCCTTAGCACATCCAGGGCCAAATTCACCAGGTGAAGAATTTCCTGCCACAACACCCTTCCAGCAAATTCAAACTCTTCTGTTGATGAAAAACTAAATGAAGGGTCCCCACTCTTCCCTCGTTCTGCCCCCTCACAGGAAGAGCTAAGCCAGCCTGCCCCCACACTGTCTCCCTGCTGGGCTCCCTCCCCTCGCATTGACCAGGAGCATGGTCTTCCCCACCACTCTTCTGGCTGAGGACTGATGATCTGTCTAAAGCTTTCTGCCTCGCCAGCAGCCAGACTGGAAAGTTCTTGTAAGTTTTCACTTTCTGCCAGTTCAAAAGGGCTCCCCATAATTTGTCTTGCTTCCAGTCATTAATTCCAGTTATGCCTTTCTCTGAAATAGATGACTACCTGGCTGCTAGCCCAGCGGAAGTGTCTGGATGGATACCAAATTACTTTCCAGAAGCCAAACAGATTACTCGCTATAAGCTACAGCCTCTCTCTAATACTCTCGCTAATAAATATTCTTTCCAACTCTTTCCTGTTCTCTCTCTAGTTTTTCAGTATCAGCTCTTCTTATCATAGCATCTTATTGGGAACTCACGTTGAGTTTCTTGTCTGCTTATAAATCCCACATCTCACTTATTGTCTAGCGAGGTATTAAATATATTAAAAAACATTCAATTTTTGTTTAAATGAGCTGTGCTTGTCAAGTTACCAATATTTTTTATAAACCTGTTCTCTTTCCTGCTACCCTAGTCTTTTTGCCATCTGTAGAAGCTGTCAGTAGTGCTCAGTAGTCAAAGTCTTGATAAAAATGGTGCCATGTTTGGCCAAGTCCTGCAGAACCCACCAAAAGTACCTCTACTCAGCGAGGTGAGACCAGATGTTCCTTCAGGTCCTGTGATGAACCACTATCAATCCATTTCATACCTCCGTACTGATAATAGTAAGGTGTTATGTGTTTCACCAGGTAAAAATAGGTAAAAATCCATAAACTTCACAAAATATACTACAGCTAGGCCTTTACTTTTAGCAGCCAGTCCCATGATTTCGTAAGAGAATGAAATGGCTGACTACAAGTAATAGAGAACAGGCAATTCAGTTAAGTTGACTCTTCGCTGCTTCATTTTTCATTTCAAAATAATATTGTTTCCAAATATAATTTAATAAAATTAGAACAATAATTTAAAGCAAATTAACAAGTAATCTTTTAATGTTGTCAAAATCTAATATTGATTTAGACTAGAAAATTGAATCAATTTCATTTTAGGATATGTGTCTAATATTTTCATTATGGTTTGGAATGAATGATGGAGAAGATTTAAAAACAATCTGGAAAGGAGTTGATTTTAGATGACATTTCTTAACAGACTCTTCCTGTTACATAAGATGCCACTTGGTTCGATGAATATCAGAACAGAAACATATTACTAGTTATCTTTTTTCTTAAACATTAGACTGAGCAGAAAAATACAATTTTTCTCTTTTCCCTTAGGAATGAATATACATATCTGTGACACAGCCTCTTGTTAAAACTGTTTTTGAATGTAGATAATTATTCAGTTCACTGGAAACCTGAAAGATAATTTTAAAAGAAATACAGAGTTGGCTATTTAAGAATTTGATATTAGCAGCTGTTCTCAAACAATGCCGTCAGTAACAATGGAGGCAAGGCACACGCAAAAAGTCTATCTGGAGTGGGTAAGAGACAGCCACATGGCTCCCCACAGAGTTTTAACAAAGTATGTTTATGGTTTTTGTAAGAGCAAATCCATTGCTAGAATTGTAACTCAGCTTTCTTTCTGAGGACTTTTCTTCCCCTCCAGCTGTCACAAGAAAGTGCCATTTTATTTAAAGTTAGAACTAATTTTAGAGACATAAAGTCATGAGAGAGGGAATGGGGAATAGGGAAAGAAAGAAAAAAGGCTATTTTCCTTCCAAGGACAAGTAATATTATTTATCAACTTCAGCCAACTATTTTACTTCCAGAAATTAAGACCTCTGAGGGTTTGAGACTTTGATCATGTTAAGACACACACAGCTGTATAACTTTACTCAGGTGAGGTCAGATAATTTCACCCGGTTTCTACAAACCTATTTCATGCTTCCTGTTCTCCATGTGCTTCCCACATAGCATCTGCACTTCCCACCAGTTCAGCAAGAAACATGATTCCCTGTTTCTCTCTTACTGTCTCACCACAAAAAGCAGCAGCTGCAGGCAAGTGTGACATCCCGTGGGCCCCGCTGGCTTTTGGGCTGACAGCAGACCTCCTGGGGCTTGTACACAGACCACGCATCTGATCAGAACACAGGAGAGCTCCTGCAAACCTTGGAGGATGCCTAGAGTGCAGGTTGCACTGCATACATAAGGCAGAGCTTCTTTCTGCATATTAAAAGTAACCATTCTCAATGTCCCTGAGGAATCTAGGGCTCTTACATTAGCCCTGGTCTTGCCGAGGATATTTAGTGATTGGGTCTTGTTTTTTCAGTCTAACAGTTGCTGTGTGTTTAGAGACAGTAAATACCCATACTTCCATTTTATATGTGGAAACTGAGCCACAGGGCCACAAAGTGACCTTCTCAGGTAAGAACAATGTGTTGTACCCCAGTAGTAAAAACAAGGGAAGAATCCAGGTTTCCTGAGACATGGTTTAACAGGCCATACTGCTACCACAGTACTAAAGTACTGTTCCCTCCCTGCCTTCAACACAGATCTCTACAGGAGATGGAATGATTGGTCATCAACATGAGGAAATTAGATAGATGCTTGAGCAGTGGTGAAAAATGTTCCTATTACCCTATTTCAACTCTAATGTTTTCCCATCACAAGGATTTCCAAACACATTAAAAAGATATATTTCTCTCTCAATTTTCTTCAAAGCATTTTTTCTCCCCATGTCTTTAAAATATAGGAAAGAATATGTGGCTGCCTCTGTCTCAACCTTTCCCTTTCCATTTAGCTCTGCCTCCCATATATATATGTCTTTTTCTTCTTGCCTTTTCAACACTTTTCTTCTGTTTTCTTCCTGCCTCCACTCCTGCACGCACTGAAGCGGAACGTATGCCCATTTGTCTCAGCAGGGATGCAGCCTCTCCATGAGGGTCATCTGCTTTTCATTACCGAGGAGAGGAAAATCCCACCCGTCACTGTAGGGATATGGACACCAGCTCTCCAACTTGGGGGAAGAGCTGTGACATAGCCCAACCCTCCAGTAAAGGAGTTGTTATAGTCATATAGGAAGAAATATTATTTAGGCTGTTTGAAATAGTTTTTTCCTCCTTTAATAAACTGTGTAATGACATGGTTTGCTTCCTAACCAAAACTGAAGTTCATATGGATATATCAGACTCGGCTACTTTACTTTCAGGACTTGTACACGTCATTGAAGTGTCATTCTCCTGTCACTTTTGTGGGTTTTCCCTCTCAGCAGAAACACCCCCACCACACCCGAAGGAGATTTCAGACCCCCAGCACTCTGCACATAGGCTGCTGGGATGGTGACTCACTGGTCTCCATGAGCTCCTTCAGCAGCACGTGTGGGGATGTAGCAAAGGACATACCCCTGTGTTGGTATTGAAGCAAGAAATAGGCCAAGGCCTGCCTACTCCACAGCTTTTGGGTAAATTTGAGCCTGCTTTGAAGGGTCTCAAGACTATTTGGAGACTCCTGAATCTACCACAGTATTGATACTTCAACAGTTTCATTGAAAATTTCAGAACATAAGGGGTCTTGTTTATGTCACCCAAAAGGTGACTCATTGGACAGCAATATCAGGTGTTATATAAAAGAGCAAAGGGAGGAGGAGCCAGGCCTGCATTGCCTGCCATTCCAGATGGTGTTAGGAGGAGAACAGATCCAGGATTTGGAGACATAAGAAATGGGGGATGCACACAAACCATGGGTAAAGAAAAGCCATCTCCCCATCCTCCTTGACATTCATGGCAGCTGGAGGAAAGGCAACATGGGATGGCTAGGGAACATGTCACCCTCTTCCTTGCCACCACCATCTTTCACAAACTTCCCACAGACCTTGGCTTTCCACACAAAAGCACATCACTGCAGTCTGCATTTTTCAATGGGTCGTGAAAACCTATCTTGAAATGCAATCATGCAGAGAGAGGATGTGAGGGAAAGAGAGAAGGAGATGAGAGGTTAGGACAAAAATGAAATAAAATACACCTCTTGCATGAACATTTGGAATATTTAAATGATCTAAATATAATGTAAATAAATTTGTAATGTAATTACAATGTATTTAAGGCTAATGTAGGAACTGGTAGGAGAGGTAGCCAAAGCTAGCTACCCTCACAAAAAATAATTTTAGGAGGGAAACAGAAGGAGAGAAAAAAGGGAATACCTATGAACTAGTGTAATCCATACATGCTAACTTTCAGGGCTCTAGCTACATTTGAATTTATTTCCACTGTCCAGGCCAGTTAATCAACACTATCACTGTTAAATGACTGATGGCTTAGAAAAACTCTGCCTTTGCTACTGTGCATGTCAGGTATGGAGTCTCTCTTCTTGCAAGATCAATACAAAAACAAATGAAATCTCTGCTTTAAATGAATGGTAAAAGAGCATGAAGAGGTATAAAAACTACAGCCTCACAAAGATGGAACAAACCGGTTACTCCACATTGACCACAGACATCTTTATCTGTTGGACCAACTTTTAAAGGGAATTTTACTTCCATGTTCAAGGGCATTTTTCTGGTTATAACTCATCCTTCGTAAAGTACATCATCAATAACTTCACTGCTTCCAGCTAACTTCCCCCTATATCAGGTCTGACAGAGTTATTTCACCATTCTGCAGATGCTTGACCCTTATCATGCACTCTTTACTAACAAGATCCTTTGCAATCCCTCCATTTTTCTTTCTGTGTTCAAGCTGATTTCATTTAAGGAATGAATACTCCACAAAATTATTTTTTCTCAGAATTTTTGTTGGTAGTGGTGGTGTTTTTGTTTTGTTTTGTTTGTAGGATTCGAATAGAATGTGAAGCAAGAGACTGAGAAGTTGTATGATTTCAGTTCCCTTGGTTGCTCATTATCATCCTGCTGAGCTGCACTGTCCTGGCATTTTTATAAGTTACAAATGGAAAGGACAAAAAGAAGGGGAAATCATAGTGTGAGCTAAAATATATATGAATACACAAGTATTGGTGTATTTCACTAAGTAGTTTAATGTGAAAAACTAATTGACATAGATACACAGCTTTGTCCTGTTTATGGAAAAGCAATAGGAAAGGTAGACCCCTCTCCACATCTGCTTTGCTTTCTTCAAGCCAATGCCAACAACTGGAGTTAAACACCACTAAGCAGAGAAATAACATGCCTTGCATTACATGAAACATTTCCTTTTTTCCTACCTCGTTAAATGAGCCGCTAGGTGACAAGGCAGCAACGTATCAGCGTCCCCACGGCTAGACACAAAAGCGTGCCTAGGGGACTCCTCACAGGGGAAAAAAATAGGCTGCCCTGCAGAAGTTTCCTGCTCCCGCTTTCCCTCGGACAATAGCAGCCTCTCATCCCTAGAGGGCACCCGATGAACGCAGCTCCGGGGCACCAAGCACCTTTCCCGCAGGCTGCAGGATTCATCGCTTTTAACCAGCTTCTCCCTTCTGCCTGAAACTGCACTTCCAGGCAGATCTCGGTGACTGAGAAGGTTGAGGGTCGTTCTGGCTGCTTTTTTTTTCCACCTCCTCATACATGCATGCCCAGAGAGCTTCCATAAACGACCCTACACACTAACGGCCAAATTTCAGGACAGCCATTTGCATCTCTTTCAAAGAGGTACTCCAAAGCCCCTTACCTTATGATGACAAACATGACCAGAGAGTTTCCCACCAAGCCGACAACAAAGACCACTGAGTAGACAGCAGTGATGATGATGGGGATGGCGGGGGAGATGCTGGTGTGGTTGTGCTGGGCGTCCCCAAAGGCCCCAGTGCTGTTGCTGTCGTAGTCCGCCCAGCCCAGGGACCAGCTGCTGCTGGTGCTGGGGGGGCGACAGGGCCCCGGCGAGCAGGTGGAGTCCGGCTCCTCCCGGAAAATCTGTACGGGGGCATCCATAGGGGCTGCGGCCCCCACGGGCAGGAGAGAGACCAGGAGGAGAGCGCAGGCTGCGGGAGGCAAGTATGCTGGAAAAAGGAAAGAGAGGGAATGAGACAGAAGTGCTGTCACTGCCACTGGATGTTAAGACCTCCAAAATTTGTACCTGTTAAGGGGAGCTCTGCTGTGGGGGGACCTGTAATTCGCCAAGCAGAGATTTAAGCAAACCACATTCAAATTAAATAAATGCAAGTTTTACATCTCGGTGTGTAATGGGTAAGTGCTGCTCCTCCAGGTGCACAAGGAAAGTTTTCCTCCACTTTCAGAGATTACACAGAGAAACAAATCAGATGGGAAGCAGCTCAGATCCACCCCCACACTTTAACCCTGTCTCTCCCATCCTCCATATTTAAGTCAAACAGCATCCTAATGACAGAGGCTCCTTACTCCCTAAGCTCTGCTATAAGCAAGGAGAGAGAAACCCACCACCTCTCTGCACATCCGCTTTGACATCCAGCCCTGAGTTATCTTTTTCCAGATCCCCTACCTGCTTCCAAAGAAGAGACAAATTAATGACACAAAATACCTCTTTCAGTCCGGGAAAAGGAACAGAGTCCTCAGACAGATGTTCTTTGCAAGAAAAAAAGCATCCTCGTGGCTCCTGGAAGTACCACAGATCTTCTAGGACTTTTGAACCTGAGGCACCTGCACCTTCGGAGACGTGTGCTGGCAGCGGAGCCAATTCCGGGCAGGAGCTGTGGCGTGGTAGCAGCAGCTGCTGCTGTTCCAGCTCCCACCACTTCGCCTTTTCCCTCTCAGGCTCTCTCTGCCTCCCTCTCCCCCTGCCAGGGCTCCAGCAGCACTCTGCTCTGATGCATGCATTCTCTGTCTCTGTCCCTGCAGCTCAGAAGCTCACATGACTTCTGCCTAAACGCTCAGAGGCAGACAAATTAAAAGATAAGCAAGAAATAAGTTCTGCACTGAGTGAATGCCTGTTTTTATACACTTTTCCAAATCACCTTTTCTCTTTGCCCCTGCACTCCCAGGCCTCAAACAATGATCCTTCTGCCTTATTGAATTCTGCATGCTTTTACAGGCTGGTAGATGCTGAATAAAACAGGATTTTTCAGTTTAGATCCCTTGTCTGGCCCATTAGCCTTTTCCTGACTCAGCTTCACAACTGTATATCCCAAATGCTTCTTGCAGAGTGGCTGTGCCCCCATTCCCTTATACCTGTAACTTGGAGGAATGGCAGAAGCTGGGTACCAAAGCAGAGAGAGGCAGAAACAGCTGCGAACACCCCCACCACTGTCCTTCGTTTATTCAAGCTGCCCCACACTGAGTGAGAAGCCATGTATGCCCTGTTGTGCTGCTGGAAGTCTGCTCTCCCCCAGACCCCTGCAGCCAGGGATGGAGAGGTGGTGTGAGCAGAAATCAAATCCCTCAGAGTCAGTCCTTTAAACACTCCATCACGCACGGGCTGGGACACACACCAATCTGTGTTCAGGATAGCCCTTAATTTGCACACAGGCCTTGAAATCCCCACCAGGACTCCCTCTAAATGGCAAATTGGAGAGGTGAGGCAAGAGCCTGAGTAGTGGTCTCTCCCTTGGAAGAGGTGGGAAACCTCCAGACCGGCTGCATCCCCAAGCTCCCAGCAGGACAGCAGGTCTCTGCAGGCAACTGCAGGCTGTCGTGCCTCCCTGGGCATGTGGCGAAGTTGAGACGGCCAGGAAAGGGGATGTGAGTTTCCTTCATCCATGTAGAAACTTCACTTCAGGTTCCTCTTGTCTGTGATCAGGCTGAGGTTTCTATTTTTAAAACATTAGTTTCTTTCTAAACCTATAATCAAGATGAGAAATAGTGTCAGCTGTAGAATCAAAAGTTGTCAAGAAGATTTAAAAGCTACAGAATCCCCTTTCTCAGAGGAAGAAGCTCATGCAAACATGGTGATGGCTCTGACTGTGGTCACTGGTTCATCCAGAACGTCAACATCTGCTCACTGTCCTCTGTATAGAGCTGTCTGAAAGTTTCACCCTTAACGAAGATGTCAAAAAGTGCAGGACCACAAACACACAACAGAAACACTCCCCAGCCAAGTGCATCTTAAAGGTGAAACACAGGCCTGGGACAATAATCATGTCTTGGAAGATGAACTGACACCCTAACACATGTGTCCCGTCCTGTCCCATCCCATCCGTGTCCTGTCCCACCCCCGCCCTGTTTTTTCCCTCTGCAATGGGCCTATGCAAATACACCGAAACAAATTACTACTGCTGCTTCTTCTCCTACACAGATTTATTTGGCAATTTTTAACCTCTTTTGAACATCTTCACTGGACTTCTCCACATTCTGGAATTAAAAAAAAATACAGGAAAGCCAGAAGATAGCAATATTTTAGCATTCATTGATAATCCATCTCTTATGAGCGATTGTTTTGTTTGGATAAGTACCTTAAATGTGAGCATATACAGCTCCAAAATAATCAATAAAATGGATTATAAGGGTTAGGCTGGAGATACAGAGGAAGAAGCAACAGTTTGTCACTCTGCAATTGCTACAGTTGGATCAGAAATATCTATATGGGGACAAAAAGTTTATTATTGCGCTGCATAAATCTCAAGTACAGATGGAGTGAAAATTTCAGTAAGATTAATTAATAGCAGACTCAAAGATTTTTCAAGCATCAGTGGTTGGACAGTAAGCTCCTCTTTCTCTAGCTAAATTCTGTGCTGAAATTCTTCAGTCACCTTAGAGTTAGCACAAAAAAAGATGTGCTAACAGCTATGGTCACTGACCCTTAGTAGAGTAAGTGTACATTACACCTGCATGGGACTGGAACGAGGTGGAGCTTCACCATGACACTGTGAGCTGTAGGGTGAGCCAGAGACAACATTTAAGGTGCCCGGTGCTTTCTGTCTGCATGTGCTCCACATCAGAGGCTTTACTCTGGCTGCTGGTTGTTGTAGGCCTTTACAATTCAGTAGAAAGAAAGCACTTGGCCTAGAGAAATGCCCTTTTTTGTCTGAAAGTCAAATCAAATTCATATAAATTGTTAATCTTTTCCTTTCTCGTCTTTGCTTTCGTGATGAAAACTTGAACAGCTGGATTATCAGCAGTAACTGGTCTCACCGCAGGTCCTGGAAACACCTGCAGTGATGTCAAAAGCAAGCCCAAGGACTGAGGAAGAACCACGCTCAGTCACCGTCTTCCTCTCCTCCAGCGCGCAGCTGCTCAGTGCCACCGTGCCCTTTGCAATAGCCCTGTGGAAAGGGACAGGAGTCTCCCAAAGTCACGAGGGAAGAGAAAGAAGGAGTCTGCAGGAGATCTAACCCAGCCTGTCCACACACCGACACCTCTGCCCAAAGTCCCTGCTCCCCCTGAGGGAGCCCGTGAGACAAAAGGCCTTGTGCTTTCAGGGGAAAGCAAGGAAAGATTTGGGGAAAAAAAAAAAAAAAAAAACAGCCTAAAAGCATAGTCTCAACCACTCAGCTACAACTGGCCTCTAGCACTGATGTTGCAAATCTGTGGCTTACATATCCTCAGTTTTTTTCACTACAATACCATTGATTCAGTGTTCACCTCACTGGATTTTAGGATACACAAGAGAAATCAGCTGGACTAGTTTTTCATTAAAAATGCAAAACTATGTACAAAATTCTACATTTAAGAACCATTATCTAAGTTGTGAATCCCAGCCCTCTATGGTAAAGAAATACCACATCCAGCTGTCCAATAGTTAGGCAGCACAATACACATGTATTTACACAACCATAGTTTTTTTTCCCAGGCTTTCTGCCTCATTCAAAGATAAACTACACAATATCGCTACATTTAAGTGGAAGGAAAACCTTAAACTGGGACTCTTGTAACTGTGAAGTGTTTTCTTTTTTAACCCTAGTGAAATTCTTTGAATGAATAAAGAGTGGGGGGAACGGATATATGTGATATTTAAAAATAGCAGGTGGGAAAGCTTCCACATTGTCTTCATTTATTTTTTTCTTATTGCCAAAATCTAAACTAAAGAGCTGCCACCATCAGCACAGTGCTTCAAAATCATAATAACGCGCTGGGACATTAATTCAGCCCTGACTCAGAGGTAAGAATGAAGTGTACTGAATCACTGGCACGACTCGCGGTGCCGCAGCAGCATGCGGGTTTTGGGTGCCGTGTGAAAGCTGCAGAGTTTCCAACATAGTTTCCCTGAAGACTGAGCCACTTTCTAGGTTTAAGTTAAATTTTCAGAATAGGTCAGGCCTTTAAGTCCAGCCATGAACTGTAACACCAGATACTTTGATACAGGATCATGTGCAGAGGTCTCTTTTTATTCTAGAAATTGTGAGGGAGGCAAGATGAGTTAAGTGGAGCAGGCTATCGAAATGCTTTTTTTAGTCCATGATGGTTTTACTACCTGATTGACCAGAGGATACAATCACGGTGAGCCCGAATAAAGGGAGGAGATGCTGGAAGAGCTTTTCTGTGGCTCCAGTTGCCAGGGAAACAAAGTTCTCCTGTATCTGTGTATCCAGAAATGCTGGCTGGCTGTGGGAACGCGGCTTCTGGAAATGTTACCTTTCATCCTCTTCAAATATTGGCAAGGCAGAGAAAGGGAAAAAAGAGAGGCAGGAAAGTGCATGTAATACTTCTTCCTAAACAGCTTTTGTACATTCATTTTAGTCATAGCAGACTGTAAATATTCAACATAAGACTTGCGATTTGTTTTTTTACTTGTAGATGGCAGATGTTTGTTACATTCTAAAATAAATTATTAGTATACATCTCTGTTTTCACCTTCAGAAACCAACGCAATGAAACTGAGCACAAGAAGAACCTCCGTGGCCTGTCCCCAGACACCTCCATCTTCCACAGGAAAGCCCTTGGGGGTAGGGCGAGACCAGCCACCCCCAAACTGCCAGCTGCAGGGCGGCACTGGGTGGATGTTGGAAGATTTCTGACCCCAGGACTTAAAAAATGAGGGGTGTCATACAGACTGTCAGCGAGGGGGTGGGTGGCCGGGATGAAGGAGCTCAGTATTCCTCAAGTGTCTGTCATCCTGTTCTTACCTAAAAGGGAAAAAAGAAAAAAAACGCTGATTCTTAAAGTCTCTCTAATGATTGCTTACTAATGATTATTTACAATTACACATCCTGTAGAGCACTATCAGTTAATCATCTTTCACAGCAAGTTGGCTTCCCAGCACCTGGAAGTGCAGGCCTGCCGGTGACTGGCACACCGCTCTGGGAAGGGATGGGGGGCAGCTAACACAACCCCAGCTTCAGCTCTGAGGCACAAGGGATGATGCTGTTAGTAAGTTTTATGGGAATAAATAAAAATCATTTTAAGATTAGGCTGGTGTTTTGGAGTGGGATGATTCCAGTGGATTGTGTGGGATAAGTACTGGCTTCTCCTCAAAGAGCTCAAGTTCCCAGAGAGACTTCTCTTTAGCTTTTCAACAAGAAAAGAAAGGATTCATTTTCCAGAGGTAAGAACCAGGTGTCAATTATATACCAATGATATCCAAATCTTAATCCTCTTTTCTCTGGACCTAGAATTGTTTGTTCACTTTTACAACTGCCTAGCAGAAGTGAGACTCAGACTGAAAACAAATGATGTAGCTGTAGAAAAGAAAATTTTACATGGACAGCCCCTAAACCTAACCCCTCCCACCCCCTTTGCCTGCTGCTTTTGGCACCTTCATTCATACATAATTAATTGCTTAAATGGTGATATAAGAGGGGTGAATTTAGCTCTCTGAATAAGGGGTTGTGCCTGCACCAGCTGACTAAGCCAGTGTCTGAGCGGGGAAGGCAAAGCTCCCTTAGCCATTCCCCCTTCCCTTTTCCTCACTTATCGAACCTGTTCATCGCTCTGTTGGTACCGCAGAGGTCTGCTTGAGCTGTGGGGGTGAATAGTATAAGAACAGCGATGCTGAGAGCAAAGAGTGTCAAGAAAAATCAGGCGTGGAGGGCAAAGCTTTATTTAGCACAGGAGCGGGAATAAAGAGAAAGAGGGATTACTTAAATGCATACGTACAGTGATACTCACAGAGCAAACCCTGAACGACTGGAGGCCTTATTATTATTTGGGTTTATCATCTGAGCGCCGCCGACAAAAGGGTTAAGCAAGCAACTCCTCAAACGCGAAGCCGCCGGTCCCCGCGCTGAGCGCTATTTGCCGAAGCAACAGCAGAGGGTGTCGGTGCCCTGACGTGGTGCCACCGAGCAGCCCTGCG